>LPNX010209594.1:240714-297471 GCA_001517045.1 Pseudotsuga menziesii | reverse complement strand
TCCACTGGATGCCCCAAAACTCGGTACATCCGGCCATCACGGATGCCAAGCAGACTCGCTGCACCCAGGCCCCCACTCACCGGATATATATAAACATGCCCTCTCACATGAAGAACCGCATATCCGTCATCCTCCAAAGCTAAAACTGAGACCAAGTTCCTCTTCAGCTCTGGAACAAACAACACATCGCCAACCTCCAGATAACCACCAGACTCGAGTTGGAATAGGACTTTTCCAACTCCTTCTACTGCATGGGTGCCGACATACCCATCCTCAGTCAGTATAACTCTGTCAATATCTGTCAACTCTCGGAAAACTGCTCGTATCCCCGTCATATGGCGTGCTGCTCTGCTATCTATGTACCATGCTCCAGTATCCAAACTCTCTGCTACACTACTGTCTGAAAGAATTGAGACGAGCGAGAATTCCCTCTCGAATTCCTTCGCAAAATCTCCCACTTCAGCTGAAGAGGCTTTCTCAGGCTCTTCTTTCTTCTTGTTCTTCTTCTTGTTGGGACACTGCCCAGCATAGTGATCATAACTCTGGCAAGCAAAGCATTTTACTTTGCTCAAGTCTTTGGCTCCACTGCTTGAGCCACCCTTTTTCTTTCTACCCTTTGTTGAAAGGGCCACATTCTCTTCATTAGCAACCTGCTGAGTCTTCCCTTCTCGGATCTCCTCCTGAGTAAAGTCATCCCATAGTCTTTCCCAAGAGGGAAAGTTCTCTCTGCCAACTACACACTTCACGAACACGTCCCACTCCTTAGTGAAGCCCTTCAAGGCTATCCGCACTAGCTCGGGATCAGGAATCACCTCACCAACTGCACTCAATTCATCTTTTATCTGTCTAAGTCTAGTGAGGTAAGAGGCTACATTCTCACCTCTCGTCATCTTAGTGCCATGAAGCTTATCTTTTAGGGCCATTTTACGATTTTCATTCTTGTTCTCATACAACTTTTTAAAGTATCCCACATCCCCTTAGCAGTTAGTTTCTCTGCCAAATGTGGGATGAGGTGATCTCGAACACCATCCAAAAGCAGTCTTTGCGTTCTGGCCTCCTTCACCTCATGTATGTCAAGGGCTATAGGATCAACTACGGGAGGAGCCACTGTGGTACTAACAAAGGCCCATAACTTGTTTTCCTTGAGAACTGCTGTCATCCGTGCTTTCCACTGTAAGTAGTTGGAAATCCCTTTTAACCTATCTTCAAATCGGATGCAAGCCATCATTCTCTTCTGCTCTTTTTCCAACAAGGCACACTCTGTCTTCTTTGACCAAAAATATCAGCTGTACTGAACCAGCACTTCTCTGCTCACTCTCAGCAAAAAAATTAACAGACAGCTGTTACTTCACATGCACTAGTATCTTAAAAAAAATCAGCACTTCTCTGCTGGCCAATTGTCTACTGAAATCTCAGAGCCCCAGCTCTGATACCATGTTAAAAATCAGACCTCTGTTCACTTACAGATTTTGTCAAACACTTCATAAACTATCAATATCAGGCCTCAACAGTAAACCACAATCAAGCACATTAATTAACCATTCAATGGAACTATCCTGTAGGCTGATATACTGTTTATAAAGCACATTTAGCAGCGGAAAAACATAAATAGCAGCAGACTGTAACACATTTAAAGACACAGTATTTTTGGTCAAATTTGACCCTGGAAAAACCCCACACTTTGGGGAAAACCAGCAAGAGAGTAATTTTATTGTGGAGCTTCAGAAGAAAGTTTTACATAAAAATGTACAGCACTAAATATTCAGCATTAATTTCACAGTACTTATCTCACAAGTACCACAGTCCAACAGCTCGAAAACAGCACCAAACTTTGGAACCAGTGCCCACTACACTGTACGGCCCTCTCTCTGTCTTTATCTCAGCAATGTACCACGATTTCTGTGCACCCACTGCTTCAGCACTACTGCTGTACTGTACAGGTACACTGTACGGCCTCTCTCAGCAGCGAACTACTCCAGTTTCAGCAACAAAAACTTTTCCTCGGTATCTATGCCAACATATGACAATATGGACACCACTCTACAACAGTACGGCCACCTTCAACAGCAGCTGTACGACCAGTATTAATGTCTGATTTTTCTTGGGAAGCGTGCTCACTTTCTACCTTCAAAAGTGTGCCCCTTTCAATGCTGTACAAATTGCATTTAACTCAGCAGTCATTCTGGAAGTTCGTGCCCCTCTTCTCATCTGGAAAGGCGCCCTTCTTGTCTTCTATCTCAGCTCCACTGCTCCAAAATACCTCTCTTGAAATTTGTGCCCACAAGGAAATAGCTCTCTCCTTTTGAAAATCGAGCCTCTTCCTTTTCTCACCAAAACTCTCTTTTGGATATGTGCCAAAATGAAGTCTCAGCACTTTTATTTACCCTATTAGGGTTATTCTCATGACTTTTCACCTTCAATGGTCGAGATTAGATCTTTGGCTGGGATCTAATCTTTCACTCACTTAAATCTCCTAAGTGAACTTTACACCAAATTTTTTCTTTTTTAAAAGTCACATCACCCTAAATATTTAAAAGTACACTTTATGACTTAAAGTCACTTTAAAAACATAATAAAGTGAAACTCACTTTTAAATCATAAAGTCACATAAAAAAGGTACTTTAATAAAAAATACATTACTAAAGTCACTTTTCGAATATAAATGAGACTCCATAGTTAATGACCCCTGCACCTAGGCACCTGATGCAGGAGTGCCACCGAGCTATTAAAAACTAATAGTCCCCCAATCCGGGAAACTCCTAGACCTGTGATTCCCCAAGTTTCGCAGAAAGGGGGGCGCTGGGAAATGTTTCCCATTGAGCCTCCCAGTGCCTAGGGCATGGAAGTGCAGGGGGTGCACCCCCGACCCTGGGAGACGCGTTCCCGTGGAACACTAAGTTAAAACAATGAAATAGACTAAAGTATAATAATTAATTAAAATTTCTCAAAAAATAGTAAAAAGTTAAGGGTTGCCATGAATATCCAGCGATGTTTTAGAACTTGGACTTGGACTTGGAACTGACCAAGGGTCAACTCGGCTCAGACTTGGACTCGATAATGACTCAGATCGGTTCGATTTCAATTACTTGGTTTTTGAAAAAATACATAAAATATTCAAATTCTCAAAGGGAAAAAATCATTTTAAACACTTTAACCATTAGAGACAAAATATGCAAAGTCTACTTATGTATATACCATGTAAGGGTAAATATTATAAAAAACTCAAAATGGCGCCAAGTCCAATACATATTTGAATCAAAATTGAAAATACATAATCAATGAGGCTTTAAATGGCCTATAAAGTCCAAAAACCAACTTGATATGCCTACAATGCTACAAGATCAACATGACCAATCATTAAAGATCAAACTCATCATAGGGGTAGGGCCAGATTTGACTCATTTTAGACTGTTAGCATATCTAGACAACTGATTGTTGGACTGGGATAGTGGAAAGTTGAGGAAACAACAAACAAAAGAGCTCAATGGCCACAAGTAACATTGAGATGGACAATGAATCCTTAACCTGGGTTGTAGCCTCTTCAATCAGATGTCAAATCCGCTACAAACAGTCCAAGAAGATTGCCCAACAAACTACAGAACCTCTAATTGCTCAGCTTGCAATTCTGCTCCAAAACTGCCAGATGCTCACAAATGCTCAATGAAGATGGTGTGAGGCAAATAGATGGGTGGGAGGAAGGGGCGGTTTCCTCATAGAACATAGAGTGAAATCCATATCTGACCCAAAATACATAAACAAAGAGGCCCAAAATGATTTGTAGAGTCCAAAAAACTTCATGCTACAACAAATAACCACATATCCTCAATTTTGATGAAACTTCCTATTCTAAGCGTTGAATTTAAAATAAGGTAGAAAAAGCTTCCCATGCTTAATAAATGATTTTGCTTGATTGAAGGGTACATTTTTAACTTTTATTAAGGTCACGATAGAGGAGTTCAATCAACTTCAACAGTCATCACCACCAACATCAAGGTACATAGATAGGTGGATGTGCTTGATTAAATTCCAATCCCTTACCCTCATACATGATAGAATCCAGTGGAAACATGTCAATCCTGAAAATTGTTGAGTTTGTTGAATTTTGAATGGGATCTAAAATTATACCTTTTGCATATGAAATCCAGTGAGGTTGGAACCACTCTCAAACGTCCTGAAACAATTAATGGTAATGCTAAAAATTTAAGTAAAATGATAGAAAATGAAAGATAAGGGTTTTATGTGATACCCTTGCATTGAGGTAACTAATTTTGGAACTTGTTCATTTTTACTTATTCTAATGGATTAATGCCTCTTTATCATGTTTGACATTGAAGGTCTGATTGAGATGTACTCAAAGATGAATTTATTATGGAGAAGAATTTGGTGGTTGAAGGAATTTACTTCCATTGATTATGGTTTTATTGGCAGGCTTAGTATCAAGGGATTGGTTCTTTAGGTATCGTAAGAAATATGTGATGGTATGGATATGGTATGGTATGCTATTTATGGTTGTTGGGTGTCTTGATTATGTACAAGCTATATGCAAATGCTTTTGGTACATGTTCAAGCCTTGAGGCATGGGACCCAAACCTCAAATCCTTAGAATAAATGAATTGACCTCAAAGGGATCTAGAGCAGGGCACCTTTAGCCCATCGGATTAGCTCCCAACTTCAACATAGTAGCTAGAGTTCTATCTAGAGCATCTCTCCTTTGACCTTGGATTGTTGAAGAGTAGGGCTCCCTAAGGATTGTATAGCCAAATCCCTCTATGGTTCTTGATGACTACAACAGTGAGCAAATGTCTTGATTGCTCCTTTTGTCCTTGGCCGCTAGGACCAAGAGACTTGACATCATCCTCATTTCTCTCTCTTTCTTGATCTGCATTGAGATGTCCAGTCTCAGACTCACTATGATGTCTACTCTTAGACTCTCACTTTGTATCACTACATCTATGACACATATATATTTTTTGGGTTTAGTTGTAGTTAGACCTAGTGATTAGCTTAGTTAGACACTTATTTAGGTTGCATTTTCTTTTTCTCTTTTTAATCTTACTTTCAACATTACCTAGGAGTTGCTTTTGCATTCCCACATTGTATATATACTAGATGTATTTTTTAGTCCCATTGACCTACTTTTGTGGTCACCAGTTAAAGACTAATAAAATCAACTTATCTTATGTTACAGAACTTAGAACACCCATTCCTAAAATCTTAGCGGATAAATGACATGTGGAAGAGGTGTTTTTGAATGGCAGATAAAGCTTTATGATTGAATTAAAGTTTTGCTACAATGCAAACTAGGAGATAGGAAAAAACTATTCTTGGTATTGTTATCACTTATTGGAATAAGCATAATCCTCTTTTGGAGATAGAGGTTATGGAATGGTTCGCTATGTGGAATCGATAATGACCAGAATCGGGAACTTGCTCAATTAGTTTCAGCATTTCTCGCATCTCGGGGACATTGAAACTCCATGCGAAACATTTCAGGATGTCTCGCTTTCGGTGAAACTTGGCGAGACGCAGAGCGAAACGTTTAGGTGGGCGGCGAAACTTGACGAAACTTGGGGGGACTTCCCGGCGTCCTGCCCGAAATTCCGAACCTTCGTCGAGACTTGTGGGCATCCCACTCGAAACTCCGAAACTTCCCTAGGATATTTTTGAATTTTAATTTTTCTTAATCTACATTTAAAAAAATAAAATTAAATCATTAAAGAAAACTTAAAATTATCAAATAAAACTTATAAAGTTATACATTAAAATTTAAAATTTAAAACATAAAAAAACAAAATATTACAAATTAAAAACTAAATCTAATTTCTAACCTAGGGCTAATCAACTCTTTAATATTTATAATTTATTTATGATTTCATTTGGCATTACAAACTTACACAGCTGTGAAAGTTTATTCAGCAGCCATCGTGAGAGGAGAGAGTGTTGCCTCGCTGTGAGTGTTGCCGCCGGGAGACTGTTGCTGACGCGAGAGGGAGTCGGGACTGCCTTCAGCCACCGTCGTGCCGAGTGAGAGCAGCTCGGCAGCTGCTGTTGCTGCCTTCAACCACCGTGGGGCCGGCTGGGAGCAGCTGCAGTTGCTCGTGGGGAAGGGGAAGGGAGCCATCCAGCATTGACGACAACCCTCATTTTTTTGGCATTTTGCAGCCGCAGAGGAGATTGCAGCGAAGGACTCGAAGAAGCCGTGAAAACAAGGGTAAATTTTAAAATTCTAAGGTTTTTAAAATTAATTTTTTTAGACTGAAACATAAATTAAAAAATTAAATATCAAATATCATATTTTAAATTTTAAATTTATAAATTACGAGTTATTCATGTTTCTCTGTTGGATTGTATTTTATTTTTTTTGAGTTTTTTAAATCTATATTTTGTTAGACTGTATTTTAATTTTTTATAGACTGTATTTTTTTTTATAGTTTTCTCTGTTATAACTTAGATTGTATTTACTATTTTTTTTGTTTTTGGCATTTGCAATTTTTATTTTAAAATTTTTTCATTTCTGAGTTTTAATTTTTAAGTTTTAGTTTTAAGTTTTAAGTTTTAAGTTTTTTGATTTTCAACTTTTAATTTTTTTTAAAATCATTTATAATTTTATTGTTTCAGACTTCCAATGAATACTGAATTTTAGAATTTAGGCTTTAGGCCTAGACTGTACAATTTATTAATTTAATACATATGTAAAATTATAAATACTAAAAAAATAAAAAAAACCTTGTTGCAGGTTGTCAAAAAGTATAACATAACAGTTACACAATTCAAACCAACAATAGCAAACCTGACAAACTCTAGTGATAGCAACAACAGTAACAGTGATGGAAGTGATTCAGATTATGATTCCATGGCTCAGTGCAATATTAATACAAATGTTGGGACAGAGGTTGGAAGTGTAAGTGGGAGTGCAGCTCCCACATCATCAAGGTTAAATGAGAGTCAAAGTGACATTGAAGGCAGTGCCAATCTCATCCCATCAAAGCCATTGGATTTCTGTGCAAAGGGCACATTTGATCCACTTAAACCACTTTTGTTGTATGCAACCAAAGTAAATGTTGCTTCCCCCAAACATCAGGGAAGAAAAGTGGTTGACCATGGAAATGGACATGCAATATTTGCAGCCATACTTTTAGTGGGAGTTATAGTTGTGTTAAACAACACCTTTTGAGCATTGGTGGTGAAGGGGCTAGTACATGTCTGAAGCCAACCTTAGTGCAGAAAACCGAGCTGTTGAGGTTGCAAATGGCAGCAAATGCAAAGGGAAGATTCTCTAGCCAAAATGCCATTTCACAAGAGCATCACAATGTGAGTGCAAGTTCCAAAAAAAATCTAGGAATAGCCCATCCACGTGTATGCCTCCACCAATTCATGACAAGCCATCTTCATAAAAAAGGAAGGATTCTTGTTCTTGTGCTGTTGGACCAACAATTATAGGGAAGTACGGTAAGTCGAGCCGTGATGATACAGATGATTCCATTGGCAAATTCCTCTTTGCCAATGGCATTCCCTCATATTTGCCCCCAGGTGAACATAAGTTGAGGACAGTCATTTTAGAGAGGCAAGTGTCCAATATTACTATGCAAAAGGAGGAGACGAGAGCGACATGGGTGAAGTCAGGTTGCTCTATTGTTATGGATGGGTGGACAGACATTACCAAACGTTCACTAATCAACATCATAGTTACATGCATAGATGGTCCATTCTTTCTTAGAGTCGTTGATTGTTTTGGAAAGCGCAAAGATGCAACTTTCCAATTTGAGCTTCTTCGAGATGCTATAGAGGAGGTTGGGCCAAACAATGTTGTGCAGGTTGTGACAGATGCAGCAGTAGTGTGCAGATCAGCTAGGTTGTTGGTTCAGAGTAGGTATAGGCATATTTTTTGGACCCCTTATTGTGTGCATGCACTCAACAATACACTAAAAGACATTGGGTATCCACCTTGGTATTGGCTGCGAGGAATGTGCAAATGTTTATCTGCAATCACCACACTTCCTTAGTCTTGTATAGAGCACACTTGAGGAAGGAATTCCTTAAGCCCACAGATATTAGATATTCTAGTTATTTTCTCTTGTTGGAGAGGATGTTGGAGATGCAACCAGCATTACAGGCCATGGTCGTGACTCTAGATTGGAACAGGTGGGCAGAGTCCAAGACAGAGGAGGGGAAGAAGATCAGGGATCAAGTATTGGATGATGATTTGGTGGGTAGATTGCAGTTACTTGGTATCCATTTTGCGCCCTATAGTCGGGGTCATTTGTTATACTGACAGCCTGACACTGATTCTCCTAGTCTTGGATAAATCTATGAGACCTTTCAAATCATGTTGGGTCAAGTAAAAGCATCCATTCATGAGAAAGATCCCTCCTTAGAGTTCTATACGAGCCATATTCGACCTATTATTCAGTGGCGGTGGGATCTAATGAACAAACCTTTGTACATGGCAACGTATGCATCGAACCCAAAATGGTACATTTCTAGGCCTGGAAAAATTCCTCCCAATGAAGATCTAGAGGTCGAAAAAGGATTTAAAGCAGCCATTACAAAGATGTACAATGTAGAGGACGAGCAAACACTTCGGAGACAATGGATTCAGTTTGTAGGTATCAGAGGTCCCTTCAACAATCCTGATGCCAAGGTAGACCGTAATGACTTAGGCCAGGATGACCCCATTGGTTGGTGGGACATGCATGGGGATGATGCTCTAGAGATCAAACATCTTGCTTTTCGATTGTTGTCTCAGATTGCTAGTTCCTCTGCCGCTGAGAGGAATTGGTCCACTTATAGCTTTATCCACTCTATCAAGAGGAATAGACTTACTTGTAGAAGAGCAGAGAAGATAGTAGCAGTGCACAGTGCCCTCCGTCTTGAACACAGGAAGACACCAAAGTATCGGATGGGACTAGCTACACGATGGGATGTGGATCCAGAGGATGATACACAAATAGATGAGGAGGATGGACAGGATGAGATGCAGAATGGTTTGGTTGGTGTGCCATTGGTCACCCATGAGAGTGACTCAGACTCATATGGTGACATTCCCATTGATGGTCCTGATGCCTTCATGCAGCAAATGGGTGCAGAGGACCAATCAATGGAATTGACTCCTTGATGCTCATTTCATGTTGATTTATTTGATATTTCAACTACTTTTAACTATTTTAGCTTGGACTCTATATATTTATAGACTATAGTTATTATTCATACTGATGACTGAGTCTTTGACTCTTTGACTCTTTCCTATTATTGAACAATCTTAATATACTATTTAGTATTTCAATGTCTTTGACCTTTAGTGTTACTGTTTACTGTTTACTAGTTTAGTAATTATAAATTTAGTACAATTTGCAATGTCTATTTAAAAATTAAATATTAAATTAGGAAGTAAAAAATTGCTCGACGTTTTTTGGCTCCAAGATCAGTTAAAAAAAAATCTTGTTTAGTGCTAAACCTCTGTTTCTCCCTCGCTGGTGGTTTGCAGGTGGATCGGTCGCTGGAGGAAGAGATTTGGCTCTCCTTTGCTGGTGGAGTGCGTGGGCTATGTGCTCTCCAATCTCTGGTTTGCTGGGGATCGTAACTCGAGTGTGTTGGATCTGAGATTTCTGCGTTGAATGTGCACTCCAAGAAGTTTTCAGTGGTTCTTCGTTGGTTTTTTGCTAGGGATCGTAGCTAACGAGTGTGACTTTGAGGGATCTGTGGCTTCATTTTCTGTTTGAGTGCTCTTTCCTTTGTTTTTTTTAGGATCTTGCAGCTTCTGGTTGAAGGTGGAGGTTCTTTTGTAGTCTTTTGGCTGTTGGTGTCTGATTCATGGACATCAGAGGGGGTTCATCCCTTCCAATTCCTCCAGAGATTGATGCCTTCAAACGACTTGTTGCTTCCTATGGCAAGAGTAAGGGTAGACCTATTGTTTAGCAATTTGTGAAGAAAGCAGTTAACATTCCCTCTGTAGAACTGCCTGTTGAACTGCCTTGAATCTTAATGAGCGTGGGCTCATTGGGCAACAACTCCCTTTCAAGTGCCGTCATTGCCATGGTTATGGCCACTTTGCTTGAAATTGTAAGAAAAAAACAAAAGAAGAAGTTGTAAAAGAGAAGGCTGATCATTGGACACAAATTCAGAAAGCAGGCCCATCCAAACAAGACAACAGAATGAAAGGTAAAGAAGGAAACAAAGGGAAAGGAACCATTCCATTTGAGATTTTTTTTTAAAATCTCAGGTTGTGGAAAAAAGTGTCTTATCAAACCCTTTTGTTGTCTTAAGTCCATCTGAAGATCATAATCTTCCTGTTCTTAAAGAGGGTGAAGTGCAACAAACATATGTGTTCATAGAAGAAGGTGAAGTAAATTTGGTCCATAGGAACAACCTGGAACAACAACCTTAGATAGTCCTTGTGCGGTTGTAAACTTGCATGAACTTCACAACTCATCTGCAGGGGTCATTTCTTCTCCAACTTATGCTGAAATTCTAAAGAAGAAATTGATCGATACTTTTGGCTCTTCGGAAGAAGATTCTATTGAGCAAATTACTAAAAAGGTTGGTAGGAAGTCTCAAAAGGAGGCTAGAGAAGAAGTAGGGAGACTAAAAATGCAAGGTAGTTAGGCTACAATAGAAATGTCAATATGTAGAAGTAAGCGGAATAGACTTCCAAAGGGAGGTCCAACTCCCTCTTTCTAAGGTAAATAATGTAGATCGTCTCGTGGAATTGCAGGGGACTGGGGAACCCAAAAAAAGCAGAAGCAGTCAAAGAATTATTAAGAATGGAACCCTCAAATATTCTCTTGCTCCAAGAGACAATGATTGAAGAGGATGCTCTTCTATCATTTAGTAACTTGAAGTGGAAAAAGAAAGCAGGTAAAGCGGTAAGTGCACGGGGTTCTTTAGGGGGCCTTGCAACCTTATGGTTCGAGGACAAGTTCCTTCTGAAAAACTCGTTTACTACGCAACATTGGATTTATACTGAACTTCTGCATTCTTCTAGTAAGACTTCAATTGCCATCTTTAACCTTTATGTTCCAGTAAATTTTATAGAGAAAAAGGACTGCTGGAATTCTCTATTAGATTTCATAGAAATCAACACTCCCAAAAATATCATAGTGGCAGGGGATCTCAATATAATTTTAGACCCTAATGAGAAAAAGGAGGTGTAAGGGGCAAAGATCCTCTCTAGGAAACTGTGGAATCTTTGATCCGTGCTCATGATCTTCTTGATTTCAAACCCAAGTCTGGCCGTTACACTTGGTCCAACAATAGAGTAGGGGCTGCCAGTATTTCTGCTTATTTAGATAGATTTCTTGCCCAAATCTCTTTGATGGAGGGGAAAATAATAATTTCTTCCAAAATTCTGCCCAAGTTAACTTTCGACCATAATCCCATCTCCTTGGTGTTGGAAGAAGAGGAAAATCTAGGCCCCATACCGTTTTGATTCAGCGCTCTTTGGATCGAGAGAGAAGGCTTCTGGGAAACAATGATTCAGGCTTGGTCTCAGTATATTGAAGGATCCCCTAGCTTCGTTTGGGAATAGAAACTCAAGTGTACTAAGTACGCTCTGAAAAGTTGGATTAAAAAACCTCTTATTACACCAATGAGCAACAGGCAAGACAAAGTGCAGATTTTAGCAAAGATTCAGCTAGTGTTGTAAAGGAAAGTTTCCTATGGCTAGGGTTTAAGAGGCCATCAACATACTTGGGGTTGAAAGAGAGATCCATATAGTTCTGCAAGTAAATATAAGTAAGATCAGAGATTGGAATGGTTCATACTTTAGCCAAACGAAGGTTGATTCGAGCAGCCCTTCAATCCTCTTCTTGCTCCTCTTGCTCCTCTCGCTCCAAGAGACCTGCAAAATGAATTATACCTTCCTCAAACCATTATGACCACATATAAAGCAATGATAATCAAATAAACATGAAATAATGATCCGACTAACATCATCATATGATCATAAACATAGATTCAATCACACATTGAACAATGATTTGGGAAGAAGAAGGACATCACATCTTTATTAATCATGAAATGAAGTACAAATATACCTTCTCTTCAAGTTGGGCACCTCACGAAACCTTGATCTGGTTCTGCTGCTTCTCTTCTCCAAGGAACTCATCCTCCAAGCTCTGCAACACAAGGAGAAAGCTTCCAGGGCAAAGAGAGTTCCAATTCCTCCAGCATAACAATGCAAAGATTCAAGTATCCCCTCATGGACCTCCCTACCTCTATTTATATGCTTCTGAAGAGATAGGGTCGAAGACAAATTAGTTACAATTGAAGGAGTCAGTTGCATAACTAACCAAACTCTACCCGAACTTCGAAAAACGTATTTTTGACATGAATACGAGGGTTGCAGAGACATCAATCGCGTGTTCAGGGGATACACGCGGGTTGCAATGCAAATACTTGGATATGATACGTGGGTTGCAATGCAAATAGTCGTGTTTTCAGGGTATACACGAGTATTATATCAACAAGTTGCGTACAATACGCGGGTTTCCTTAAGGCAACTTGCGTATGCATAAAAAATCTCATTTTTAGGGTACTTTTGGGCATTTTCAGACTTTGGTGTTTTCTGGAAAGTATTGGCTGACTCAAATACCCTTCCAACGGTTCAAAGAAGAGGTCAAACAGAGTTACAGAACTCAATGTATAGATCCTCCAAGTTAGGTGTTTTTTCAGTGACTTTCATGAAGTGTCGACATGTGACGGAATCATGGGAAAGTGGTCACATGCAGAGATGTGTCATTTTGAGCTATAACAGATGCCCCCTAATGTATGAGGTTAGAGGGGAAGACGATAGTCGAAATACATTATAAAGGAAACACTTGAGTATGGAGAGAGCAGAGAATCCAAGATCGAAAGGCTCGAATAAAGGTACTTGAAAGAGAGATAAATGTCAGACAAAACTGATCTTTGGGACATACAAATCCATATACAAATCATCGCCATAAAGATACAGGCGGATCTAACATATGTATAACTGATGAAACTATCACAGTTGCTTAATATGCAAAAAGGTGCCATATCAAATCTAAAGGAGTCATGGCCACAAATGAACAAGGTGGATCCATGCTCAACAATCGATCATAGCCACAAGAATACAAGGTGGATCTATGTCTCAGCAAAATGTCTTATAAAATGTAACAAGGTCTTGCGTAGCTTGGGCAATAGCAAAATGATGATGCTATTGTCGGCCTAAGGTCTTCAATCCAAACCACCCAAAAGGTACAAATCCTAACCATGCGAATAAAGGAGTTGAAGTCGAACATGGAGGAAACCGTTTGATTACCAGTCAATAATGAGAACCGTTAACAAACGCGAGGGAAACCACCATTAATGAAAATGGTCCCCAAGGTACCTAGTACATTCTAACAAGTGTGAATACAAGGACTTGAAGTCAAACACTTGAATAATCCATCGAGTAGGCGACATTAAGGTATTCCCACTACCCAATAGCAAGGGAAATTGCCACTGATGACTGCAATCCCCAAGGTACTGTTATAAAACTCTAAATCTCATTCCTAGAGCAAGATGTGTTGCAGTCGATAGGAAGAGATCTGTTGGAAGGAAGGCATTAAGGCATCCTTCATCATCTAACACGAGCTAAGTCAAAGACTAACTGGATCTGGAATTGGTACAGAATTTCACGACAAGGACCGCCGAAGACATGATGTAATGAACTGATACCAGGGAATGGCCAACACAAAAGGTCAAGGCAACTGCAGAATGGCCGACAAAGGTTTAATCCTTGAACAATGAGCATGGCACAAAAGTGACTTAGGAAGCTTTTGATACAAAAAGACCAACGACAAAAATCTGCAATGTAGGAGACATTGACAGATTTCCCATATAATTGGAAAAGAAACCAATCGGAGGGGTAAGAAACTTTGAATCGGGATAAGGTCAAAATACTAGAACCCAACTGTTGATAGACTCAAAACTGGTGCTTTGTTCAAGGAAACAAGACTTGTTGCCATGATGTAAAATACATGTGAATGAACTTCCCTTCCCTCTTTCTTGTAAAGGTTTAACGAGTCCAAGAAAGCAAACTCGGGACCCTCTTCATTTTTGGCAAGCTCGAAGAAGAGACAGAAGAATGCTTGATAAAGCACTTATTTGTGGATTCTACGAGCCCGAATTAGTGAATGCTCGACGGTGTTTTCATAGTTTAGAGAGTTTGGAAACTCCAAAGAAGGCTCCAGGGGGGAACTTTTTCGTCCAATTTAGTCTCCTGAGGCCGAAAAAGTATAAAACAAACCACAGAAGAACTCTCTTAGCTTCCGAAGAAGTAAGGCACACCTTTTTCGTATTTAGTCAGTAAGGTTCGAAAAAGGTTAAATTACCACCTACCCAACACTCCTTCAAAAGCAGCATATAGCCCGAGTTTAACAAGTGTGAAGGAAGGCAAGATCACTCGGAAAGATCCATTTGATTATGAGAAATGGGGCTTCCAACAGTAAACTTGATGCTTTGTTTTTTAGAGTTTAACGAGCATGACAAAGACATAAAGTACACTCAGAATCTTTTTCATGTATAGGTCCAAAGCACGAAAAAGAGAACACTAAGCTCATACCGGGTGCTCCTTTTCCGTAAGTTTAGTCCCTTGGGTCCAGAAAAGTGATAAACCTATACCCGAGAATACTCTTCTCAATTTTGAAGAAAAGAGAGTGCTCCTTTTTCGTAACTATTCTACATGGTCCGAAAAAACGATAACCTACCACCAATGTGGATGTCCATTCACATATTCTTAACGAGCCTGAACGAACAAGTTTACTCGGCAGTCAAGTCTATTTTGAAGAGTCAGACCTGGGCCTAAAGAAACTCCATATCTTTCCCGTGAAGTTTTAACAAGTCCGGAAAAGTCAACTCGTGGCCTCCTTACTGTTTTTAACGAGCTCGAAGGAGAGCACAAAGAATGCTCTAAATGCGAGGAGACGAGTGTCAGAGGCAAGCGAAATTAGTTCCAAGTGCGAGGAACAAACCTATGCATAATGCAAGGAACATGAGCAAGGTAAAGACACTCGGGGAATGTCTCCTCAAGGAAAAAGGTGTCAAGTTGCAAAGGCAAGATGATACTAGTCTAAGCGACGATTAGAACAGAGACGAGGGCTTATACAACGAGCTAAAAGCGTGGAAGCCGGCTTCAGGCTCAAAAGCGCGAGCAACATACATGCAAATTCAATTACAACTTGAACAACAAGGCGAGGCCAGTAAACATTTGTGAATCCAGCTAAAAATCCCGTCTCCAAGAAACAACAACATCAAAGTCACATTCAGAAGAAAATATTCGATGTAGGTCACTTTGGCAGAAACACATGTGGCTTTGCTATCTTCTATAAAAGGTGTAGTCAAGGCAGAATCAACCGAAAAAGATTCTATAACACCAAGGCTCGAGGGTTTATAATCAGTAAGATCAACCTCAGAAGAAAAACAAAGATCAACAAGGGAGGAAGAGTCTGCAGGAACAAACTCAATATCATAGGAGTTGAAAAATTCATAAGAAAAATCAAACTCATCAAGATCACTGACTTGCTGTTTGAAGGGAGAGTCCAAAAACTCAAAAAGACCAAACATAAGAAGACCGATCCATGGAAAGATCAGGCTTACTAAGCAAATCGGGGTTAGACTTAGTCACAGTTGAACCAACATCCAAAAGAAGGTCAGACTGTATCAAAGACTCTACGAAGATTTCATCCGAAGGAAGAAGATCATCCGAGATAGGACACATGTCTAAACTTTCAAATGGATTGATAGAGTGGAGAGAAGGCTCCATTGTCTCTATAGGATGACTCACCTGGTCAATTGCTGGGACCAAGTCCCGAGAAGATAGGCATGAAAACAGAGGCTGCTTCTCAGTAGCAATTGAATGCAAAGGACATGAGGCCACATAGCTCACCTGTGGCGGGGTAGTGTCTATAGAAACACTGGGAATCAATCAAGGAAAGACCTGGTATCTAGTTGGGTCAGGAGACGGATTAAGAAAATCCAACTGATTGATAGTGACAATTTCTTCGCCATAATTAAAGTACATCACACGAAAGAATGTTGACACCACAACTTGCATGGTATAGACATAATCACGTCCGAGGAGCATATTGAAGTCCAAGGTGTCTTCTATCACCATGAAGTCAACTAAGACGGTCTTCCCACCCAAAGTAACAGGTGTTTGAGCAAGAATTCCCAAGGCTATACTAGTTCTTCTATCAAATGCGAGTAACTAACTAGAAGTCGACACAAGGCTGGGAGATCCCATGCCTTGCCAAGCACGAGCAGACAAGATACTAACTGAGGCTCCTTCATCAACAATACAACGAGCAATCAAGTATTGTCCAACTTTGACCTTTATCTGGAAAGGTGCATTAGAAGGAAGGCGCGGCTCAACTAGGCTATCCCAATCAAAGGAAGCAATCCGAGAGCTTGGTGGGGGTTGATCCGAAGTGAGTTCAGTGCCCCCTTGTTCAGTAAGTTCTGAAATGGCATTGTAGAAAATGACTAGCAGACACTTCACTCTCCAAAGGAAGAGTGGGATTGATCAACAGTGGAATCGATTCAACCGCTTCCTGAAAGTCACTCTCCGAAGGGAGAGTGGGATTGACCAAAGATGACATTGGTTCAATCATGTCAGGATCACTCTCCGAAAGAAGAGTGGGATCGACCAAAGCTGACATTGGTTCGACCACTTGATCAACCAAAGGTTGAGTAGGTTGTTGAGAAAATATAGGTTGTTCAGGAGAAGGAAATTCTTGAGTCTCGGACCACACTCTTCGCACCTCTGCGATAGCAGGGCACTAGTGAGTAAGATGATCTCCTTGTTACAAGAGAACTTAAGTTTGCACTTCAAACGACCAGTTTTCTCAACGGTGTCAACATGACTAGCAGTGGCTGACTGTTTCCTCTCAGCATGAGCTACAGAGGTTGAGAGTTTGCCCCCAACATGACCACCAGAGGCTGGGTGACTGGGTCCAACCTGACTAAGAGAGGTTGGTTGTTGAAAAACTTCAGAATGTTGAAAAACGGGAGGACTATGAAGCCAAACTCTTCGCACCTCCACGATGGAAGGGCATTTATAAGTAAGGTGGTCTCCCTCACAAAGCTTACAAGGAAACTTGGGCTTGTGTTTTGAATGGGTAGTCTTTTTCAGCAGTGTCAACATGACTCGCAGTGGCTGACGGATTGTCTTCAGCATGAACCACAAAGGCTGAGAGACTGCCCCCAGCATGACCTACAGAGGCTGCGAGACTGGGTCCAACATGACCTGCAAAGGTTGGATGGACACCACCAGCATGAACAACAGAGGCTGAATGGTTAGGATCAACATGCTTTGCAGCGGTTGAGTGTGTGCCCCCAACATGAACTTCAGTGGCTGGGTGGATGGATCCAACATGACTTGCAGAGGTTGGATGGAGAGGTTCAACTTGAAAATCAGAGGTTGAACAGGTGCCCTCAACATGAACTGCAGAGGCTGAGTGACTAGATACAACGTGACCTGGAAAGGTTGGCAAGATCTCACCAGCATGAACAACAAAGTCTGGATGTTGAAGATCAACTTGACTTGCAGAGGTTAAGTGCTTAGATCCAACATGACTTGTAGAGGTTGGATGGGTGCCCCCAGCATGAACCGTAGAGGCTGGGTGGTGAGGTTCAACTTGACTTGCAGAGGTTGAACGGGTGCCCCCTTGCTTATGTGTCTTCTTCCTATTCCTCCTTTTACTCTTTTTAGATTGTCGGTTACTAGTATCAATACTTTCACTGCATGAGGTAGGAAGAGGAGGAGAATCAACTATAGGTGAAAGGGAAGCAGTGTTTTGATGCCCTTGATATAAGGAGCTTACTTGAGAAGCATCAGGAGCATTCAGGACAGTTGGAGTGGAGAACAACCACATCGGTAGCCCTAGGGTGAATCCAGGCAGATTCAAGGTGGCCATCAAAGGAACACCAACATTCCCTGTGAGAGGAATAGTACAAGGAGTTCCGTGCATGGGGATCTCTTGGTTGGTGTTCAAAGGGGTGTTAGCCATTTTTTCAAACAATAAGAAAGTTTGAGGTTGACAAGCAACCAAAAGTACAAGGCACACACCTGAAGGCAAACTAAGTACAGACAAACCACACAGCACTCACTAAAAAATTCCTAAAGCCAAACAGACAAACATGTATAAGATATGCTTTCCAAAAGAAAGTTGAGAGACAGTTACTTGGCGTCCCTGTAGATGTTCTTAGGCACAAGCGGAGGAATCACCCACCGCCCTCCCACACCTTCTACCAAGGTTACCTTCCAAGCCCGTCCAAGGTCAACCAGAAATAGCCTTTCGATGTACCTTTGTGTGAACCCTAGATGTCAAAGAGACTAAAGGCTTCCGCAACTATACTGATAGTCTGGGGGGACAGTCGCAAGCCTGGCTCGTACGCATGGGCAGGGTAGCAAAGCTCGAAACCCTGTCCACACCGGCACCCCACAGGGCCTGAAGGGTGGTATTGACAGAAGTCCTTAGATGCGCAAAAATCTTGGTCTACGCTTTGACAAGGAATTAGAGAGTTATCTCCTCAGTCCAAGTCTCCACGCGGCCTCGTGCTTAACTCCCGTTTGAGAGGAGCTTCCCAGATACAATCAACATAGAAGAGGATTTACCTAGTGATTGGCCAACTGCGTCTAAAATTAAACACTTGTGGAGATTTGGAACTCCCTAATCCACAAGTCTAGCCTAAGCTAGTTGGTGTAGGAGCCTATAAAATAAAACTTACTAATAATTTTTAAATTATATCATTCATTTTAATAGGCTGTTTTTAGTCAGAGGCAAATGGCGTGAAACTTATGTGGTGTTTTGACTCAAAGTTGAAACAAAATGACTAAGAAAAGAGAAATGAAATGCAAAAAGCAAAAACTATTGTCTTTCTTTTCAAATAGAAACTTGAAAGCCACAAAAGAACAATTTCTTTTTATTTTTTTCAAAAATAATGATATGCAGTGCATTAAAAACAAAACCCTAATCTACATGCATATTAAAACACCGTATGTTCCTTTTCTTTTTCTTTTATAAATGCAAAAGAAAAACTACCTACAAACTAAATGTATGCAGATGACAAGAACAAAGCAAAATGAACTCTGCTATACACCCATCAAACAGACTCTAGAATGCCCTAAAGTCAGTTTAAAACCTACTTGGAAGGAAGGCTTGCATAAGAGACAAGTCAACTATTTTGGCATGGTGAAATTAACCAACAAAAGAAGAAGGAAACAAAAACCAATAAGCTTCTAAGTTCAGACAAAGACCACTAACAGAGGCTGACCAGAAACGTAAGCCAAAAAATCAATCCAAGCAAAGGAGGTAGGGGGAAAGAGCAAAGAGAAACCTTAAAGCTATAAAAAGACTTACCACATAGATAAAGAACAACCAAAAGGGATGGCACTAACTCCTTGGAGTCATGCACCTGCAGAGGAGTCGCCAGTTCTGTTGTAAATGAAAGTTTCCTATGGCTAGGGTTTAAGAGGCCATCAACGTACTGGGGTTGAAAGAGCGATTCATATAGTTCTGCAAGTAAATACAAGCAAGATTAGGGATTGGAATGGTTCATACCTTAGCTAAACGAAGGTTGATCCAAGCAGCCCTTCAATCCTCTTGTTGCTCCTCTTGCTCCTCTCGCTCCAAGAGACCTGCAAAATGAGTTATATCTTCCTCAAACCATTATGACCACATATAAAGCAATGATAATCAAATAAACATGAAATAATGATCTTACTAACATCATCATATGATCATAAACAAAGATTCAATCACACATTGAACAATGATTTGGGAAGAAGAAGGACATCACATCTTTATTAATCATGAAATGGAGTACAAATATACCTTCTCTTCAAGTTGGGCACCTGTTACGGAGAGAAATTCCTATGGCTTGGGGCACCACAACAGACAGCTTGACTCCAGAAATCAATCTTTTCCAATATGCAATAGAAATAAAATGTCTAACACTAAAGGATCAGACCTCGTACCTTATTCCGGACGGTTGAAGTAGATCCTCGTTGAGCTTTCCAATCTTCAGCTTGAATTGCTATAACACTTCCTCAACAACAAGTAAACAATACAAGCATACTATATATCATGGTGTTAGAACTATTCTAGCATATATAATCAATAATGTAAAAGCATTTGACATAATCCAATGGATACAATATGCATTCAAACACACATCATTGGACAGGAAAAGATATTTCTATTAATATAAATCAGAGATTACAAGATAGATACAACCTATGACGGCACGTCTGCGAACCGAAGAAACCGAATCCCCCACTTGGGCCTCCACCACTGCAATCCTCCATCTCTCGATAGCAAGCTCACTAACAAAACGCAAGCTTGGGAAGAACACAACAGTGCTCCAAGGGACAAAGGGATGCAGACTCAAGCATAAGTTTTGGCAACAATGGACTATAGTTTCGTTGCTCACAATACTCTCTTCTGCTTTTAATGTACCAAGGGGTTCCTTATATAGCTTTCAAAGGGATAATGAAAGGTCGAATCCGTGCGATCTCAAGGCATATGGAAGGCCAGGAGTCATATGAGTCGGATCCATGTCAAGGAAAACTCCAAAAGGATTTGGATTATTCACACATCCCGATGTACGTGGTTATAGAGGTAAAACCCTTTAACCGCGTACATCGGAAGGTGGATTGCAGATTCGTGATCCTGGATTGGCTAAACTGGCTTTGGGAGGTAAAATCATTTGGCAACTGTATGCAGATAAAAAACATCCGGTAAGTAAGATCATTCGTATGAAATATCTTAATGGAGGATCTTTGAGAAATTTAAAAACCGCTAATACCCCTACAGGCACAACAATTTGGAACTAATGCAAAAGAGGAATAGATAAATTCCAACAACAGCTTTATAGAATACCTGGAAATGGGAAGCGGATTTTTTTATGGGATAAAATCTTAGGAAATTCTCCTCTCTCCATTGTTTTCTCGCTAACAGAGATCAAGTTATGGATGATTAATAAAGGTCTTCTTCGGCTTGTAGACATTCTCGAATTGGGTTGGTTGGACTTTTCCGGAGATTCCAGTTCATCTCCTTTCCCATCAGAAATTACTGATTTCATTTCTCTCTGGTCTTGCACCAGTTCACTGTTCTTCTAAAGATCAATGGGGTTGGGGCCGGACTGGATTTTATTCAGCTACTCAAGGTTTCTCTGTTTTGCAAACTCCCTATGTTTCTTGTCTTTCTCCTGCGTGTTGGAAGTTGGTTTAGTATCCTTACAGTCTGCCCAAGGTAAACTTCCTCTTGTGGCTGCTCATGCACAAAAGGCTATTGACTGGTGAAAATCTGACTAAACGTGGGTTTAATGGACCGTCCCGGTGCTGCTTTTGCAATTCAGCTTCTGAACCATTAGATCATTTATTCATTGATTGTGAGTCCACGCAGAATGTGTGGGAGCTTGTTCTCCACGGGCTGAACGTTGCTGTACCTTCTCAATCGACAGTTGTCCCAACGTTTATCTCTTGGAAAGAACGGTTGCCTGAGTTAACTGGGAAAAAATCAGAATTGATTGCAATCTGGATATCAGTTCCAAAAGGTGTATGGTGGAAACTGTGGTTAGCCAGGAACGATTGGATCTTTAACAACAACCCATCGACTCCCAGTGCTGTGGCATGCAAAGTGAAAATTCTTATTAAGGAATCACTAAGCAATTTTGTTTCAAACTCCTCTTTGCCTCCAGCTATATCAGTTTGGCTGGGTTCTTCTGCGTTTTTGAGAAAGACAGTCAGTATTAGACCAATGTCTGCTCCGTCCTGGTGATTGAGAATGAGTGCTATAGTCTTTGCAACGTGGTGGAAGAGCAATAATTCAGCTACTATTTTCTTTGATGGTGCGTCCAAGGGGAACCTTGGGTTAGCTGGTGTTGGTGGGTTGATTACATCCCCGGACATAATGATTGAAACCCGTTTCAGCTGGGGACTAGGAACAAGTTCAAATAATCGCTGAAATCTATAGCCTTCTCATGGCGTGCAAGATTGCAAAGGAAACTTGATATAAGTCTATTCAAATTTTTGGAGACTCAAAGCTGCTGATCAAATTGCTAAACTCTGATGATCATTTTAATAATTCTTCTTTGAATAAAACCCTGCAGCGAATCCGAAATATTTTGAATGTTTTTGAAAAGGTTTCTTCTTTTCACATTCTGCGAGAGCTAAATAATCAGGCAGGCTCCCTGGAAAATAAAGCATGTATACTGTTACAAGGAAATCTATGCATCAACGGAGATTCCAGCTCTTTTCATCCGCTTCCTTAATTGAGGTTCAATTGGCAGTGAGATGTCATTGAGGGAGAAATATTTTTTCTGTAATAATTTGGTCTTCTCCAAGAATACCTTATGCTCTTTTTGTATATGGTTGATTAGCAATTGCTAAATCATATCCAAACTTCTTTATAAATTTTTTTTTTTTATCCATTTGAGTTAAAAAAAAATAAAATCAAAACTTAAATTATCTTGTTGATGTCAAGTATCATTGATTCATTTTTTCAATCACTTAAAAGTCAAATCGGAAATATCAAATATCAAATGACAAAGAGTCAAAACTTTGAAGTGACAAACATGAAATATGATGTTCTTGTTAATCATAGATTCATATATTTATTATTAATATAATGATAATCTTGATGAATCATGTAATGTGTTTGACTTTGGACTTTGCATTTACATTGCATGATTGCAGAATGATGAATATAGTATTACTATTTAGTAATTCACTAATTTGCATGGGATGGTTTGTAATTGTTGGGATTTATATTTTTCATATTTTTAATAATTTTCAGATTTTTATGACTCCCTGAATTTCTCTAAAATTTGGGAGTGGTCTCCACACGTCTCGAATGAGCGTCTCCCCGCTCCTGCGTCCCACCGTCCCGGAACCTTGGGGGAACATTGTTATTTTATTCAATCCTGGGGATCTTAGTATGTGTTAGATGTCTGGACAAAGTTAATGATGTAATAAAGTAGTGTTGGGATAAAGTTGTAATAAATTTGTAATTATATATGCCGTTGCTTAGGTAAATCTAGAACGAAGCTTCTCCTTATATGTCCATGTTATCTATGTGTCTTCATTAATAAAAAAATACATTGATGTTTCTCTTTGCATATCTCTCCCCATGTTATGTATCGATATTAACAACAGAATGTGGTCTGTTCCATAGTTTCCTCAAGGAGCAAAAGAGGAGAAATGTTCATTGATCTTGTAGCTGTATATTTGTTTGAACTTTGATTTTCTAAATGATTAACTACAGATATGTAATAAAGCAAAATTGCTAAGTATAGCTTGAAAACTGAAATACAAAACCAACTATACTATTAAAATTTTGTTATTGAAACTTGGCATTAAGCCTTGGACTATGTACAAGATTTGGTCTGTTAAGTTACAATTTTAGGGCCCAATTTCAGATAGACTGCCTTTACATTTAAATGGATTTTGAACTTATATCATGTATAGAAATTAATGTTTTTCAATTATTCAAGCTATATCACTTTGATTGATAGGTAATGCTACTTCATTCAGTCTAGAGCAAGCTAGAGTCTAGACTGCAAATAAAGGTATGTGATGCAGTTGCATACATGAGTTTTGTAAGTTATGCAATTGAAGATGGTAGAAATTAGGATACAATCTGAGTCAGTGATCAATCTCTGTCACGGAATTAAAATACTTAGTGGTTTACATTTTAGACACTTTAAAAGGTAGACCTTGCAAGACATTGGGGTTTCGGCTTGGTGTGGATTAAATTTTAAACTCCAATATTTGTTTATTGTTAATGGAAGATGTGTTACCATTTATGAATGTTATCTATATAAATATGGATTCTGCTAAACCTAGAATCATTAGAATCTTTGCTATATTGTGTAGTTCACTACATTCTTGATTTGCAGAAGTGCATGGGTACTTATCTTGCATCTGTGAATGCATACAGGCATCAAAGATGAGAGAAGCATTTGAGGCTAACAGAAATGTGGTAAGATTTGCATTTAACCGAATATGTCTGTTCTCTATATTGTCGAAGATGGGTTATTATCAACTCCTTTTGAAATTCAGTTTACTGCCTTTAACTTGAGAAGATAGTCCTTTAGTTGATTATTAATTTCTGTTAAGCAATTAAGTTCAAATATATGTCGTCACAACTATAATGATTAGAGTTGGTTATTATCTTTTCTTCTTTTAAATTAGTTCACTGATTTTGACTTGAGAAGGGTAACTTTTAGATCAAAGTGAACGCTTTCTAAGAAATTAATCTATCTGATGACTAACATCACTTTGGGATATAAGCTAGTGAGATCCAGTTTAGAGGAATAACTTCGAACACTGATTTCACCCATGCCAGTATACCTTCTCTAGAGAGCTACCTATAACAAAGAGTACTCACTATGTTTTCTACTTTTTCATAGAGCCTATACCAATTCTTAAAACTATAGTCATTTGTCTTTAACAACAATTCCAAATACCAGTAACCTTGAAAGGGAGGATATGTAGGATCCCACCTTTTTTGGGCTTCCTCCATATCATTGCGTGGTATGTTAGATTTATTCAGATTTACGTCCATTTTTGTTGCTTTACAAATTACAATATAGTTCTAGAATAGAATCTCTTTGCATTTACTTACTTTCTTTATAGAGCCCATTTCAAATAAGATAACATCATCCACAAAACGTAAGTGGGTTACAAAAAGGGATTTGCATTTTTGATTCCTTTTATGCTTCCTCTATTGAACACCTACTCAGCTTAGGCCCATACCTACCAGTATAAAAAGAAAACAACTACCAGTAGGGAAAGTAAAGGAGGCATTATGCAACCATGTCTCAAACCCTCAATGGAGTGAAGAATCCAAAAGTGGAGAAATTTATAAGGAGAGCAAACGAGAATGAAGATAGATATCCTATGATCCAGTTCATTTCCAGCAGATTAATCCCAATTTGGACAAGCTTCAGATTCTTCCCTATAATAGGCTTTTGACAAATGTATCTTGAGGACCATAATTGACATTTTGTTGCGTTTTATCGTATGTAAACCCTCTTGCTCCACCCCAACTGCATCATGAATCTGCCTATTATGTAAGAACCTGAATTGCTTTTGTGAGAAGGATGAGATGGGAGCTTAGAAGTCCTTCTTTAGCCTTGTGGCTATTACCTTAGCAGTTATTTGTGGATTGTGTTGCATAGGGATATAGGCCTATATTCCTCGAAATCTTTAGGATTGTACTTCTTAGAAATAATGGCTATGAAGGTCAAATTAGTAGAGCTAAGCAATTTTCCACCTGCTCTTGACTCAGTTGCTCGCAAAATGTCTTCTTCCATCAACTCATAGAAACCCAAATAAAGTTTAACTATCCGTCCATCCAGACCTGGACGTTTGGACTTCTGAAAAGGCTCTATTACTACTATGAGTTCTTCCTTTGATACCTCTGCCCCTTCTTCATTTTTCCCTTAGTCCATAAAATTGAGGAAGAAAGAAGGATGCAATATTTGTATTGGGAGGATATTTATAAATCTTTGGGAAGTGTGTAGCTCCTATTTCTGCATTCTCCTCAAATCTTCTTGCTCTTGTTTCATCCTCTCTTCACCTCCGAGATTGTGATAATGCTTTTTCTTGTTTTTTGCATAATTCTATTTTTTTGTGTTCTCATCCCTTTTGCTTACCAAACTTCCCTAATTTTCATTTTCCATTTTGCTTCCTCTTTTGCTCCTCTAATGCCTTGAGATTTCTTTTCTTTCCTCTTCCATAAAAGTTCCTCTTACATACTGATCAAACATTTCTTCAATCTGTCTGAGCATCTCCTTCAGAACTTTCTGGGAATTTTGATGTTTTTGCATTCATGTATAACCTTCTTCACAGCTTTTAGACTTTCAGCAAATTGGGACACAGCTGAGTTCTGATTAGAAGGATCAAACTTTTTTCAATTCTGCATGACTGGGCTTCTGAATTCCTCAATCTCAATCCATTTGGGATTAAATTTAAAAGGACCTGGAGGTTTTGTTCTCATCTTTTTCTGTTTGGAGCAGGACCAGGTGATGATTTGAAGCAATGTTGCAAACATCTTGTTGGGGAATATATTGTTGAGGGTCTAGAAAGAAATTTATTGGAACATCAGGGAAAATATCGGGAATTATCAGAAAATATCGGCAAAAATAAACTTAGAACTAAAGAATTATAAAAATATCGGACAAATCGGCAACACGAAAAACTAGGGAGACATCGGAGATATTTGCAACACTGATTTGAAGCACCTTCTTCCCCTGCCCAAGACTTGATTTAGTCTGCTTCCCCTATCACCCTTTTAGACACCAGAAATTTGTCCAGTCTTTTTGAGATCCTTTTGTCTCCTAACCTAAAATTCCTCCAGGTTGGCTCCGTTTTTAAAGTTGCCACTTCACATAATCCCATTTGTTATCAGCGCTTCATTTCTGGTCTCGCCTTTGGCCACAAACTTTTCAGAATTTGTCTGACTTGGATTTTGGCCACATTCATTCTTCAAAGTCTCTCTGGTTACTGTGTTACCAGGTCTTTGACCAGCCTCTGGCTTTTGGGGCTTTGGCCATTAAAGTTCAGAATTTCTATAAAAGAAAGTGCATTCTGCCACAGGTGGAAAAAATATTAGAAAAAACTTAAATCTAGTTGAAGAAAAAAATAGGTTCTGTTGAAAAAGGAATTACTTGGCTGGCAAGAAAAATAGAAGATTGGAATTAGAAAGTCATAACTAGTCACCAATACATGAATTCAAAGGTACAGTTGAAGATAATTTCATTGATATATATATATATATAGAGAGAGAGAGAGAGAGAGAGAGAGAGAGAGAGAGAGAGAGAGAGAGAGGGGAAAAAAACCATATAGAGCCACTGCAAAAGATGCTACAGTCAACTAAGATATTTGATTTTTGTCAGTGTTGTATTAGTTGCCAGAGACAACGGAAGATTTCTTGGTCATTCACCAGTTGCAAATTGGTTTAATAGAAGATTGTGACAGAGTATAACAGCAAACATGGCCACACCGTATAGTAGCCACCTTCTGTCCATATTGAGCTGTCATTCGGAGATGCCTTTGTTGTTTAACTGAAAAATTTAGTGTGCTTTTTACGATGTGAATCAATTGTAGTTATAGATGCAGTGTCAAGGAACAGGGATACCGTTGAAATTCGTATGGGTGAGGGCAAGGTAAAGCATCACATCTCCTTCTAATATTCTTGTCTCTTCCTAATAGGCACGATTAAATCTAAATAACAGTGGAAAAGGGTTATCAAAGGGCATATCAAAAAGAAATAAAGATTATCCTACGATGGAGCCCTATTGTGACCCCCATACAAAACTTTATTCGTGATTGGGGATGCCCTCGTTTGGAGATTATGACATTTAAGTACTAAATGTGGGTTGAATTGAAGAAATATAAAGGTGTTGACTATAGTTTAAAAGTGAGTTATAATTAATTTTAAATTATATATACAGAAGTTTAAAAGGTGAATACATTGGTGGAAGTTCCAACTTCAAACTTATAAGGGCATTAAAATTCAAGTTATAAAAGGTTTAGTAAATTAAGGTTAAATTAAAGAAGGGTGCTTTTGCACTTGGTACATTAATAAGTAAATTGGTGAATAAGTGAAATTAGGAATCATGAATTCAAGAGATGATTTTTTTGTGACCAAATGTCCCTTTTGTGGAAGAGACACCAACAGTGTGTGGATCTTAGAAA
The DNA here is from genome assembly GCA_001517045.1 of Pseudotsuga menziesii. Lineage (NCBI taxonomy): Eukaryota > Viridiplantae > Streptophyta > Pinopsida > Pinales > Pinaceae > Pseudotsuga > Pseudotsuga menziesii. Next base: position 269,765 of record LPNX010209594.1, on the reverse strand, counting down.
TTGAAAGAGGGTTTTGTCACCATTGTAAAGAGTTCTTTAAAATAAAAGAATCTGAGGGTGATGCACAATTTCAAAAATATGCATCACAGATAAGAAAATTAGAAGATTAATTAGGGAAAGAACAAGAAAGACAAAGATCTTGGGAATATATTTGACAATGAATTATTAAAAAAAGATGTAGAAATCTCTCGTTGTAGTCAAAAACTTTTGGCTCAAATAAAAAATACAATGGAAAAAAAGCATTGCATTCAAAAGTTAGAACAAGCAAATCGAGATTTTGAAAAGAAATTATCCGAAAAAGATGAAGAAAGCTTTTGCTTAAGGGACCTTAATCACAGTTTGTTTGAAGAAATTAAAAGATTAAAGAATGAAAAAACAACGAATCTATAGGCAAAAAACAAAGTTGACAAGTTAGAAGATAATGAAGAAATTTTACGCTTAAGAAGATATAATTAAGGTCTACTTACACAAATTAAAAATATGAAGCATGATAAGAAGTCATTACAAGAGGAGCTAGATCACCATGTTTATAAGGGATCATCAGTTGACAAGGAAACTGTTGTCACACAATTTGATGATCTAAGTGTTTGTAGATAAGATAAGATAAATAGATAGATAATTTATTTATGTCCAACTAATGACCACAAAGTAGGTCAATGGGACTGTCGGTTACAATGATGTTCGTGCTATGCGGGAGGACCAAACGATCCCCTTTTAAAAGAAATACAATGCAAGAAGTAAAATTAGAAGTAAAAGTGTACAATGCGAGCTGGGATGAAGTATGGGAGAGTTCCTGCCCCAGTCTGAACAACATAACTCTGCACTGGGACGGAGGAGCTCAGGTGGACAAGATCCCGGAGCCAAATCGATCGAGGAGGGTATAGTACTCCTAACATCTGAGGCTGAAAGAGAAAAACTGAGGGAAATCCAATAGTGTCTGCTGGCCCGAATAGGAGCTGGTGGGTGCAGGGCGTCCTTTGAAGTGCTGTCGGTGAGGTCACACAATTTGATGCATGTATGGTTGTAATAAACCCCTAAAGGATGAGAAGGGTAATTGCGGAGATTAGTGCCTACTCCTAGGGGTTCTATGGAGTCTATATGTAAGGGAAATATCCCAGGGAAGACAAACATGCACCAAACTAAACATGCACAAAACAAAAGTGCTGGAAAAACGATTACTAGATTGGTGGAACCTCGGGACTCTGCCCCAAAGTATCACATATGCAGGGGCCCCTCTCTTTAGGTTTCTCGGGTCCACCAAGGCAGACCCTGACTAACCATGGGAGGTGTCCTCGGTTGAACTTTCCTGTATACTTGCCAGTTAAAACCAGGTTTCACAGTGCACACGGTACTAGTAGGACCTATTTGACAAAATACAGGTGTTTGAGCTAATTACAAATCTGAAAATTGAATCCCTAGGGAAAATTGCTAAGAGAGGAAATTGATAAGGTTAAAGTAGCTTAGGACTCCCTATAGCTAAGCACAAACAGCCATACAAAATAGGAAATGAATAATGCAACCTGCTTGCAAATAGGAGGCACTAGGAAAGGCTAGACTCAGAATTATGAAGGTTGTCTTAGAAATTTCTGAGTGTAAATGAATAGTAAATCCAACTAATGAGCCTAGAAAACTTGAGAAAAGAGTGCCGAAGGATGAGATAAATTAAGCAATTAAGAACTCACAAATGATAGTGGGGGTTCAAAACAAAGTGCTGGGTTGAGTTTTGGGGAAGTCCTAACACTAACAGGCTTGCTGGTTTAGAAAATTCAAATTGGGAAACTACAGGGAAGCAAGCAAAAGACTGCATATATGGTTGTAATAAACCCCTAAAGGATGAGAAGGGTAATTGTGGAGATTAGTGCCTACTCCTAGGGGTTCTATGGAGTCAATATCTAAGGGAAATATCCTAGGGAAGACAAACATGCACCAAACTAAACATGCACAACAAAATTGCTGGAAAATGCAGTAAACAGTAAAAACTGACTAGTGGAATCTACAAGAACTAGAAACTAAGGGTAGAAGGATGACTTACCTGTACTTGATGGTTGATAGAGTCGCTCCACCCGTCCTAACAGTGAAGTGAGATGTCTCTTGGCTTGAAATCCTTCAAGACTTACTAGGGTGCACCTGATAGTCTTGGGTCTCCAACCTGCAAGCAAGAAATGACTTGGTGGGTGTGGGTTTTAAGCTTACACAAACACAAATCAAACTCAGCTATACAAATTGAAGAGAAATGATGAAACCAAAAGAGAGATACCCCTGTTTGGAAGCCCCAAGGTGCACTGGGCAATTCGTTGCTCTTTTTCCTATAACCACCAATCACGAAAAATAACCACCAAATCAGCTGATCCAAGATCCAAATACTCAAAGAGGATGGAAAGGAGTAAAATCTATCAACTAACAACCGAGAAACAAGAAGAAATTGGAGCACAAGAAGATTGGTTTCTATTCCTGTCGAAAATGATCCAAAAGTCCTTTACAATGAGTTGCTCTTTCTCTTTTCTAGAATGGAGAAGACCAAAATCCCTAACCATAAGGATAGACGGCTGAGATTAAATCCTAGCATCACTAGATCAATGGCTGAGATAAATCTCAACATTTTGCATTTTTTACAAAGCTGGAAATTTGCTGAAAACAAAGTGGGGGGCAGATTGCCTTANCCCCCCCCCCCCCCCCCCCCTACATCACTTTTCAAGATATTAAATTGCTTGCTTGCTATATCATAAGTCACAATTTGCTAATTAGCCCCTAGGAGAGAGAAGTGCACCCCCGTTGGTGGAGGATGCATGCTGGGTCCACTTGAGATGTTGGATGAAAGATTCCGAGACTTGGGTATTGTTTAGAAAATGATTTCATGAAGACCCAAGTTGCCACTTTCTTCAAAATGTCAATGTTCCTTTACTTGATGAATTCGCCACTAAATTTAAGAATTTTTAATTTCAGACTTAGTAAAAGTCTATACATAATTATTAATTATTAATTTTCAAGTAGGTGAATTAATACTCAAATCACCAAAAAAGAGCCTCAATATGGATTTTTGATGAAATGGCTACTCCAAATAATTAATTTTCAACCTTAGGCATTCTAATGATAAACTTATGAAAATGCCAAATTAAAAGCCAATTAATTCAAAGAAAATAACACATTTAGGGGTCTAATTGGCCTTCAATGGCTATAGCATGATGAAATATAGAGCATGAAGTTCTTGTACTGTTGGTTGGTCTTGTTGACCATGTCAAACTTGGGTTTTACCATGTCAAAAAGTCAACTTTTGGTCAAACTTCTACAATGAAGTCTAATAGTGCGAGGATGAGGATTCATCCAAAGCCCTAAATGAGGATGAGAAACCACTTATAATGATTTAGTATTGAATGATAACAAGAGCTGGAAATTATACTTTACACAAGTAATTACTATTAAATCCTTGCATAGTCTCCTCATATGATAAGAGCACATCAAAACATAATATATGCATTGAATGTCTTATATACACACCAAAATTTAGTTAACCATCATAAAGCATTGCATAGATTAGCCTTCTCTTCGATGGAGTGGATGATTAAAAAGTCGAAGGTTGGTCAAAGTGAAGGATTGGCCATGGAACACTTGAGTTATTATTGGAGAAGAGGGGAAAACACGGGCCTTTGTGACATTCATTAGTAAGAAAAACACTAGGGCACAAGGTGTTTCACAAATGGATGATGTGCTAGAAGACGATACAACTTTGACTCTAGCAACATCCCCTTTATTTCTCATTCTTTTTCTTTTCTTTTTCACTTTTTTCCCACTTTGGATATTTTTCTTTTGGAGCTCTTTCTTTCTTTTTCTCTTTTCTTATACTTTAGTTGGTTAATGATCGAAAGGTACTAACCCTAGATTCCTTTTGGGCACCAGTGATGACACAACCTTAGTTCCGTTGCCAACGATCGTCCATATGCTCGGTAGAGTTGCCACAATAATGCTTATTTAGAACAAATAAGCGGTTCCTCTTAATTCAAGGAGTACCTACCCTTTCAACCATCAACCAATTTCAATGATGGGGGAACTTGTTTTGAGTCTCGAGAGTACACTTCTGGCAAGTATACTAACCTTAGCTCACATTCAATCCATAAGGGTCTACAAGTAGAGAGGGATCAATGAGGTTGGAAAGAGGTCATCTTAAGCTCAGAGTCAAACATTGGGGGCAATTTGGTAGGAATCACATAAAGTTTCGGAAAAGCAACTCTCCTAGGTTCAGAGTCAAACATTGGGGGTGATTCGACAAGAGTCACATAATACGTCAAAGAGTTTTCTCGCATACATTAGAGCCGTGACACCAGAGGATAACATCTAACAAAGAGGTCACAGAGGGGAAGGTCTTTGAGTCATGTAGTCATATTCAAATTAATGGGATGTTTAAACAAGCAAAGGTGAATGGATGGAAGGTAAATAAGGCCAAAAGATGGGTCCAAGGGAGAGGTGGTAATCCATGCAATGCTCTAAAGACTATGGCAAATAATGGTATGTATATTAAACAAGGCTACTTCTAAATGTCATGTTATAAATAAATCCTACTCACCATGCTCATTAGAAGATTACAAGTTTAAAAGAAAATTTACAGCTAATCAATCATTGAATACAAACCATATATTCCATAAGAAATATCCTCTAGGCATGCATTTGATACAAAATTGAAGTACAAGGATCCATCATTGGCAACATATACAAGTGGCAACCAATACCTAAGCTTATAAATTTCAAGGCATCGCTACTCTGCTACATTGCGCTGCTCATCAAAATTGATCCAACTTTGATCTGTTTTAGCAAAAATGAGGGTATAGCACCCGATACAATTGGTGGTTCAACATCTAGTTAGAAGATAAAAATGAAAAAACAATGAATCTAGAGTCAAAAAATAAAGTGGACAAGTTAGAAGATAATGAAGAAATTTTACGTTTAAGAATACATAATCAAGATTTACTTACACAATGAAACAATAAAGTCAGTGTCTTATAAAAATAACCTGCATAAGTAAGCTAAAAACTCCATGAATGGATAATAATAATATAATTGATAAATATTCGATGATTATTTACATTTACAAGGGTTGGACTTATATAAGTCCATTTGTGACTTTCCAATGTAAAGACATGAATCTTTAATAATTATTAATCTTTAATTATTAATTATATCTTAATATATATATATATATTGCCTTCCTTCCCCTTAAAGGGAGCTTTGTCCTCAAGGCTTATTGAAGACAAGGCTTACGTCTAATTTCTTGCTTGTAATGTCATCTCTCAGCCCTTTCTTTTAGTACTTGCGACACTTGACGAAAAGAGACAATACAAGTTATGAATGCCAAAGAAAAATTGTCGTATCGTCTATGATGTGGTCCATCTAAGATCTATCTTCATCGGAGATGATTGTTGATCGCCTTGTTGGATAAATCTTCCTGTTTTTTGCTTAGGTTGTAGATTTTGTGTTCTTTTGCTTCTAAAATTATAACTTCTCTGTTTATGTTCATTTTGACCCTGTTGTTGGTCAAAATGCTTTTTGTAATTTGGGTGTCGATAAGGAGTTATTGTTGTTTTTTTTTTGCTGTATTGACTTCCTTTTGAACTTTGACGGGGACCAAATTTGTATTTGTTTCTTTTTCCTCAACTTGAATTTGTTTTTCAGAGAGTTTGGATGCTTCCTTTTGGATTTGAACTAATTTTTTCTGTGATAGGTTATTATTATTTTGAATCTTCTTGAAACTTTGGTCTTGCAACTTTTAACATCTTGATTTGTTCCTCTAGTTCTTGATTAAGATTTATCAGACGATGGTTTTCTTTTTGCTGTTTTAGTATTCTTCCTTCGAGGTCTTCATCGGAAAGTTCCAAAGTTCCATCTTTCGACTATTTTTTAGTTTCTTGATTTTCGTAAGTAATTCTTAGTCGAAATATTTCTTTGGTATTGCTTGCTAATTTCCCATTGATTTTTGCAATTTCTAACTTGTGCTTCTTTTTAGTGTCGTCATAGTTTTGTGGAGTTCTTCCTTCTGTTGTTGATGTCGACATATCTTTGATTCTTGACTTTTTAGCTTTCTCTGGATTTGTGCCAATTCACCATCTTTGTTCATGATGAGCTTGTCTAAATGCTTTGTCTTCTTCTAAATCGTTATCACTTCTATACAATGATTCTTCGTTATCTTTGAACTTTTTGATTTTGTCTTTAAGGTCTTGGTTGTGATTTTTTAATCGAGACATTTCTTCATTTTTAGTTGATAACAGTTTCTTGATATCTTCATTAGCTTTTTCTAGTTTTTTATTTTGATCTTTTGAGCGATGATTCTCTTGTTCTATCAACTTATGAAGAATGATCTGCTTACTCATCTCAAATTGTAGATTTTTATTGCTTTCGTTGTAGTATCCTAATTCGCTTTCTAGTTTTTGTGATTGCAACTGTGAGTTACCTTGATCGTCTTTCATAATAAAATATTTACCACATATTGGACATGAGCAATTGCCATTCTTAAAAAATGTCGAATATTGGAATTGCATATTGCAATTAGGAGATTTAGTCCAAAATTTAGATTTATATATGGAATCCATAATTTCTTCAACAAATTCACAATGGGCTTCAATGACTTCTTCAATATCTTCCGAGACTTGATTTCTGCTCTTGTTAATATCTCCTTGGTCTTCTTTCTTTTGTTTGTATTCAATATTATTGTAATGACAATTATTAATTAATAATAATTATTATTGTTTAAACTTTAAAATAATAATATTTTTTTTCTTCTAACGGGAAGCACTTGGAACTTAAAAAAAATATCATTATTAATATAATAATATTATATATATATATTTTGAAATGTATTATATTAGGGTTTGCAGGTCTGCGATGGAAAGAGGCTTGTAGTTTTGCATGTGGAGTGGAGTGTAGATGTGGCAACGATTGGAGTAGCACCCAGAGGGAAAGCAACAAGACACAGGTGGAAAGGAGTGGGAGCAGGTGGGTGTAGGCGAGAGTAATGCAGCTGGAAAGGTGTAGACAGACGAGAATTTGTGCAGGTTGGAGTGGAAGGTTGTGATGTGCGTGAGTGTTGAGGTGAAAGGGTGTTGTATCCGTGGGTAGGGAGGGACAATGGCAATGAGGAGATAGTGTAGTGAAGGTGCAGGTGCAGTGGTGGAGGGGGAGCAAATAAGTGGTGGTAGGGTAGCGTGGTGTTGGGGAAGAAGAAGACACGGTGTTTGCCAGCAAGGGTGTTGCAGAAGTTTCCAAGCGTGGTTGTGGGAGGCACGAATCTTGGAATAGGAGGGATAGTGTGGTGGGAGAATTGCGGGGGAGACAGATAAAAGGAGAGGCGAGAGGAGGTGGGAGGAATACGTGGAGTGAAATGAGAGGGAGGGAAAGAGGCAAAGATATGAAGGGGTAGCTCGTCAATGCAACGAGAAGCGAGAATGGGAGCTTGTGTGTAGTGCATGAAGAGAATGCGAGAGCAGTGAAATAAAACGAAAGCCGAGGGCGTGGAGAGGCGTCGGGGGGTGTGGATGATGTCGAGTGCTGGGAGAAGGCGTGGGGTGAAGATGGATGTGAAGACATTTGGGAAGCAACGATGAAGAAGAAGAAAGAGCACAACGGGGAGAATGTTGGAGTGGTTATGGGTATGAGGGGTGTATTATTTTGGGCCAAAGGACAGATTTTGGACAAAATCGTAGTTTGCAGAGAAACCCTTGAATGATGGCCAAGGGCTAGGATAAGCAGAGTGCCCAAGAAGGGGCTCTGATACCAATGAAATAGTAAAATTTGTTTCTTATAAAAATAACCAGCATAAGTAAGCTAAAAACTCCATGAATGGATAATAATAATATAATTGATAAATATTTGATGATGAGTTACATTTACAAGGGTCGGATTTATGTAAGTCCATTCGTGACTTTCCAATGTAAAGTCGTGACTCTTTAATAATTATTAATCATTAATTATTAATTCTCTATTAATATTAAGATATATATATATATAACACAAATAAAAAAGATGAAGCATGATAAGAAGTCATTACAAGAGTAGCCAGATCACCATGTCTACAAGGAATCACGAGTTGACAAGGAAACAATGACAGATGCAGTTAAAATAAATGAATTATTAGATGTGGAAGAGAAGATACTAGAGAGAGGAACCATTATAGATCCAATTGATGTTTGAAATCAACAAGATGCTTATATTAAAAACTTATTGGGATATAGACTTGTAGAACTAGCGAATGATGAAGGTTCCAATAACAAGACACGAGAGACTAGGATGCTGTATCGACATCCTAATCACAGAAGTAGCTACCTCAACCAGTAGTTACATCAATATCGTTCTAAACAAAAACAGATGGTTTATATTCCGAAGAATTTGAATACAAAAATAGTTGGACCATGTCAAGGTAAGAGTCATCTTGGCAATCAAAGTACATCAAGTTCTGTCCAAGGAAATGAGGAGTACCTAGTGCCACAAAAGATTAAAATGGGGTGGCCCAATCCATTTATAGTAGAACGATTTTTTCTTATGCTTTGAAATTCATATTGTCTAGTATCATCAACTATCGTTGTTACAAGAACAAAAGAGCATGTGGAGACATTAATAGCTAAAACAAGAGCTAAGTCTTTCAATAATTATGCTTTGAGGACAAGGCATTTTTAAGGGAAAGTCTTTCACTAATTATGCTGTCCTTAGCTAAGGGTTGTAACCCTTCAACAATAGTCATGAAAGGTGCCTTTAGGAGTTATATATATATGGCTCTCTCATTGTATCATATATCATCTCATCTTTTCATATGTGTATATATATAAGGATTATTGTACTTTGTCCTATTTGCATTGGATATTTATTTAGTAAATTAACTTTGTTTGTTTCACAGGGGTTGAATTGAATGGCTTACCTTTTGGCTGAGCTTCCAGAAACTTGTTGCATGTTACCACTAAAATTCAGGGGCATATATTGTAAATTTTCCTTTAATATTCAACTAGGGCTAAACATTGCATGCAAAATATCAACTGATAACCACACATGAATATCTTTTACAGTACGCAGCGAAATATAAAACTGAGAAATAACACACAACATCACATCACAATATTGACACTATTATTTTGGGTATGGAAACCCCCGGAAAAACCCAAGATGGGAAAACCGGTGCAACAGTCAGATATAGATTTTATCATGAAAAAATATCGAACTTTTACAATCACTGCAAATTCACCCAAACCTGGCGAATGTAGTACCCGGTAGAATCATTGAGCAAATCCCAGCTAAACCTCAACACCATCCTGTGTGAGTGTACGGCCCAGTTGTACGAAGCTCGATGATCTTGCTGCTCGCTCCTTCGTCTTCTCAGCTAAATCCTCTGTTTGACTTTCTGTCCCTGTCTGTATCTTGTCTCTGTCGGAATACAAGTGTGTGTGTTCTCTCCACCAATTGATCTCTCTTTTATAACTTTAGGTAAAGCGAAAACCTTAATTTCACTTTCACTTTAACTAGTGGTTCACTAAAGTTAATTTAGGTCACTTTAATTTATTTTCCAAAGTAAGCTTAGGAAAAGTAAATTAAATACAACTGGTTTCCTAATTTAAGTCTTCTGCATGCAAGAACACATCCATGCAGGAAGACCTTCCTTGTTGCTACTAGTTTAACACTCCCTCTCAGCGAGGAAGGAATTCGGTAGCAACCTCAACTCATCCCTGAACTTCACAAAACTCTGTTTGCAAAGTGCCTTGATGAAAATGTACGCCACCTGTTCATCTGTCTGTAAGTACTCCAACCGAATGGTTCCCCTCTGAACACAATCTCTCAAGAAGTGGTATTTGATGTCTATGTGTTTGCTCCGGTCATGGAACACTGGATTCTTAGATAGCCTGATGCCACTCTGATTGTCACAATGAACTACTGTAGCTCACTCACGCTCACGCTTGAACAACAACCCTGCAAGTAACTTCCTCAACCACATACCCTCACAAGCAGCCATGCTGGCTGCCATGTACTCAGCCTTTGCCGAGCTCAATGCAACTGACTTTTGCTTCCTGGTGAACCAAGAGACAACCCCTGATCCAATGTTGAAACAACAACTTGAAGTACTCTTTAGGTCCTCTACACATCCTGCCCAGTCAGCATCTGTGAAAACTGCTAACTGTAAACTCCCCCTGCGCTCATAAACCAATCCATACTCCACTGTACCTCTGATGTAGCGAAGTATGTGCTTCGCAGCCATCCAATGCACTCTCTAAGGGTCCACCATGAATTGACTCAAAGAGTTGACTGCAAAGCTGATGTTTGGTCGAGTGTTGACCAGATACATAAGCGATTCGATAAGCCGACGATACAAGGTAGGATCAAATTCGTCTGACCCTGATGCATCAATCTTCCTCCAGTTGGAAACTAGAGGTATGGCCATAGGTTTGCAGTCCATCTTGAATCTCTTCAGGATCTTTACTGCATACTTCCCCTGTCTGATGAAGAAGCATCCATCTCTCTGCCAAACCTCCAAGCCCAAAAAGTAATGCATCAACCCAAGGTCTTTCATCTCAAACTCTACTGCAAGGTTGGACTTGCAGTCTCCAATCAGTGTCTCATCTCTTGTCAAAAATAGATTTTAAAGAAGAAATAATTGTACTAAGGTGTGCATTCCACATATAGGATCCAAATTCCCAGCACATATACCAAGGTCTCATCACAATTTTGAGGGTTGACACAATCAAGAAAGCTTCCAGCCTTTGGGGAGATTTCCAGAGGTCCTTGAATTATGGATTTGGAAGTGGTTGATGAATTACTTTAATATTATTTCGTGGAGAGAGAATCGATATGAGAGTAACTGTTATTTTATGATTTTTCTTTGGAGAAATTAGTGGATCCTAAAAAGGATTTTATTATTCTATTGTAAGGAGATCTTGGGCTATACTTTATATCAAGAGTAGCTCTGTCCAGTTGTAGGTATGATTGGGATTGATAGGGAAAACCCCTCTAAGCTTAGTTGAACTTCTTGTAGGAGGAGGAAGTCAATGGGCAAGCATATGTGACGATTCCATTATCTCTCTCTTTTGAATGATTTTAATATTATGCTAGAGTAGCTAATATTGTTACTGTAGGAAATAATCTCTGTGGAGGGCAGTTTTGCAGAATGAGAAGGGACCAGGTGTGAGGTTTTTAACCTTCCCTAGCCCTTGATATTTTCTTGAATTTTAAACAAGTGTTCTGCTGTAATTTCATATTGGATGTTTGCACATATTAATAGTTCTTTTAATTCTATGAGATTGTTATTAAAAATGTGACTTGTTGCTAGGCTGTCCATTCCTTTTGAAGGCTGTCCTACTTGGTTCTTTTCTCTTCTAATTACATGTTATGGTTGTTCCTTCACTGTTTCGGTTGCATGATAGGTTTTAGCTTTAAACACAGTTTTTGTGATGGTGCACCTACTGTGTTGTTAGGGCTCTCACTCCTTCTCATAGAACAAAATAAATCCATTTGGGCTTGTCATGGCTCATTATTGTATGGCTTGACCACGTTTCCACCATATTATTCTAAACACTTTTTGTTGGTGTATTTTGACTCCATCACCCTTTAGATTGGTACATGTCTTGGTCCACCCATCCATCTATTTCAATGGTTTATCATATTGTATACACCTAGGAACACACCCCGTTGTGTTGGAGGAGAGGTGGAAGGTGAGAGAGGGCATTGTTGTGGTGCACTTGTATTTTAGGGCTTTGCCACTTAAAGTGCAGGTGTGAGAGGTAACATCACTCTTCCCACTATATGCATACCCTATATTGATGTCTTCTACTTTCTTTTCCAATTGTGGGCCAGTGGCATTTTCATTTCCTTTTGTTACGATGCACCTGAACCCAACACACCTTCAGGTGTACCCTAGGGAGATAGGGCCAATTTTTTTGACTAGGAGGGGTGTCATTGAGCAATGGTTGTCATGGCTGGGCCCTTTGGTCATCCTTTAAGGGTACTATGGCTTAATGGCACTGCTGACTGCCCTTTATTGGGGTTTATAACCTCGGGGTTGGTGTCTGGGGTCCCTATGGGTTGACCATTGGGTCACATGGTTCCATATCCTGTTTACGTGCTCTAGTGGCCTCTAGTTCAGCAGTGAGACATTTGCCTCCATTCATAGGCACTTATGACACCCTCTTGGCTTCTCAGATTGTTGGCACTTACTCTCCCTGGGCTTATCTCCTTAGAGGAAACCATCCTCTGTGTTAGGCCTTTTTGAATTTTCATGCTTTGAGGGCGGCGTTGAGGGATTTTACAACATTCTAGGGGTTAGATGGCGTATAACTCCCTCCCTCCAGCTCATTCCAACATTTCAGTCGGAGTGATTTGCTTATTTGAGCATATTTTGGCACCTAGGGGTACAAATACCCTAGGTAGCCTACCTTGAGCCTACCTTAGGTCGTATTTTATTATTATTTTCTTTTAACTTTAAGTCGACATTTTATAATTTCAAATTGACATGTTCTAAGGCATGTAGGTCTGGATATTTTGTAACAAGTGAATGTTGGTGGATGTGCACGTTCAAAGTCTTAGTGGTACCCCTAGTGCTGCACTTTTTCCTAGGATAGGCCTTTACTTTCTATTCTTGTCACCTTTTAGAAAGGTGAGGCACGTCTCCTTGTGAGGGTGCCCTAGGGTTTCTCCTTAGTTTTTCTAGGCTAGTTGCTTGACCTAGGAACCCTTCCAATTTTTCTAGGCTAGTTGCTTGACCTAGGAACCCTTCCTCACTAGGTTAGCCATCCTCACTATAAGCCCTAGTTTGGGTAGGGATTTTGATAGGGTAGGGTTTCCCTTGGGTTTTCTCACCTTTTCTCTTCTAAAAAAAAACCTAGTTCTAGGGTTAGTTTAGGGTTAGTTTTAGGTCAAATTTAGGTCTACAATTTTATGTTAGAAACCTTGAAAATCAAAAAAATTATTTTCTTTGCACTTTTGGGCCTCCCTAAAATTTCGGCCACCTTCCCTACAAATTCTCTCTGGCCTCTAAAGTCCTAAAAACCCTAAGGCTGAATTATAGGGAACCCTTCAAATACAAAAATCACAAAAATCTCAAAATTTGCTTTAAAAGGCCTATAACAGTCCTAATTTCGCCCTAAAAGCCCTACCCTACCTTTGGGAACCTAACAGACCTTGCCTAACCCTCGCTACACTCTCCTCAGGCCATTCTTTACCCTCGCTGCTGCCCTTACAGTGGCAGCCCTCGCTTTTCTCTCCTTCAAACCCTGTATACAAGGACACAACATTTAGTGTAGGTTGGCTTATGTTGGTAGCATAGATCACAACTTAAGGTGGATTGTTTTGCATCTTTGTCATCACACACAGTTTGCACATAAATACATAAACACACACTCACTTCAAATTGATGTTGCCAAGTATTTTACGCACGTTACATGAATTACAAAGATATATAAAATAAACATACGTGTGTTGAATGCTGCTGTTATAACTGACACTATATTGCTGCTAATAATGTCTTCAATGATTGGGCTGTCCACTGCTGCGTACTTTTTGTGATACAGTTGCTATTGAGCACATACAGTATGCAAATATACACATTTATCTCAGCCTTTATACTAGTCATTACAAACATCAAATTGGGTTAACCAAATGCTGCTACAAACACTGCAATTAATGACTGAATATATATTGCTGCTATACTAACACTTCTGCACTTTCAGACCCTAAGTGATCTATTGCAGTTAAGTGCACATGCCTTCTTGAACGAGAATTGACACCATTCTGTATACTACTGTTCATTATCTTCATATGATTGATGCTACCGTAAATACTGAACGTAATTGAATCCATACATGCTACATTTGGATTACTGCTGTCATAACTATACATATCTTACTGCATGTACTGCTGTACTTGTGTTTTTGAGCTATGTTAAACGCTTATACGTGATCAATAATTGCACTTATATGGTGGATACATTGTGGATAATGTTTGTTTTATGACATCGCATCTTAGAAAATAATTGGTTATTAGTTGAATGATACCTAGTGTGATGTTGTTTACTTATCATCGAATAAATTCCATTATTGAAGTATACCCCATATTCACACTTAACACAACACTTTCACTCTCATATTTGACCCCAATAGGGCACTGGTCACTAACGTCCTCGAAAGAGAACAATTTGGTGTTTGGTGTCCTTACAGGATCAGAATAGGGCACCCCCCTAGAAGGTTTCGACTTCCGAAGTAGTTGGGGACAAGTGACTAAGGTGACAGTGGTCACTTTTCCCACATATGCTTGTCGGTGGATTTGAATTGCCATTTCAATCGGTAACATTTTGGTGTCGTTGTCGGGGACCATTTCACAACGGTTGATCTCGAGTCATTCACACCCTTGGCAAGAACGACATTTGGTAAGAAAATTGAGGTAAGTCTTTCAGGGTATTTTGAGAATATTATTGTCAAGGACTAATCTTGCAGATCTTACTTGGCGACTCCACAAAGAAGAAACCTGACAAGGCTTAACATTTTGGCATCGTTGCCGGGGACCTCAAATTCATTGAGGAGATTTACCCGGGCAAGAATGACACTTTGGTAAGTCTTGAAGTCCTAATTGTATATGATTGCATACATTTTTTTAGAAAGGACTAACCTGTAGGCTTACCTGGCGATTCCACTAAGAATTTAGCCCACCCCATCAATCAGGTACGTCCTTGTTTTATTTTGTACTTTGGTGAGATTTGCTTAACTAACTTGGAAGGTCTCTCCTGTTGACTCCATTCAAAGAAAAATAAAGAAGTGCTCTACAGAGACAAGGAAGCTTGACAAGATGGCATCAAATTACGAACTGTGGATGGATATATTGGATTTTTTGAACATTCATGGATTTCCACACAAGTATGCAATTCAAGATGGTGGGAAGGCACTTTTCCTGTTATTTCGACAGTATAAGTCCCATGCAGCAACACATGTGCAGGCATTCATGCAATTCCTCTGGGCAATTAACATCGAACATGAAGACATCAGAATGAGGCTCTTTCTCCTATCTCTTCACTTAGAAGACAACCTGTATGTCAGGAATTGGTATGAGGGTTTTCCTCGCAAAAGTTTCTCTTCATTCAGGCAGTTCATCGAGGCATTCAACATGGATTGGGATTACGGTATCGAAGAACAGGAAATAAATGCCATGATCGACAATATATGGGAAGAGACACTGGGAAGCAGCCAGGCACAAGATGATTCAAGCGAAGGAATCAAAGATGATATTCCATTTGAATTTAAAGATACTGATAAGCCGACTTCTACCAAAATGGAAATAGGTTTCGCTACACTTGATTAATCAAACTTCCCAGGATATTCAGATTGTTACCAGAAATATTCTGGCATGCCTTCAAGGGTGACCATGATAATGTCACTGAGCTGAATAATTATTTGCTCACACAATGAATTCACCAAAAGACTTGGTAAATCAGATAAGCCATAAGGCAAGTATATATCAATGATAAGATAAGAGATAATATGTTACAATGGTGGCCCTACCTTAAATATTGCTTGGGCATTTGAAATGAGGAGACGCCTCATTTCATAACCTAACTTAGTTAACTTAATTATTTAATTATTATCTTATTTTATGTTCGTTACATTGCCACTCTCTTAGAAAGGCTTGTCCTCAAAGCCTTCATAATGTTTTTGCCTCTTTTTTTTTGTAGTGTCGTAGCTGATGAAACATGTCGATATGAACTGATAAGAGTGGAGCATAACTTACGATATGTGGATGAATCAATCCATCCCAAATTGATTTGTTGTGGATTGTTGGCATTACATACCGATCTATCGTTAGGAGCTTTGGTCACATTGGTACCATTGGCTTTCGATAGTTCCCACTTTTTAGGATATCGGTTTTTATGGTTGGGGTGTCGATAAGGACTTTTCACGATGTCATTTTCTTTCACGAGTGTCTTCTTGTGAGCATTGATCTGAGTTGGAAGTTGTATTTTCGTCTCTTGAGGTTTTAAGGTTTCCTTCTGTATCTTTTCCAACTTGTTTTCCAACTGCACGTAATCATTTTGAAACTTCTTAATCACTTCTACTTGCGTTTTTCTATCATCTTCAAACTTCTTAAGTTGTTCCTTAAGATCTTTGTTATGACCTCTGATGCAACTATTTTCTTCCTGCTTGTCTAGAAGTTTCCCTTCAATGTCTTTTGTAGATTGTTCTGACTTTCGACTATTTTTCAACTTCTTAATTTTCGTGACTAGTGTTTTGTTATGATTCCTTAATCTGAAAATTTCTTTGGAATTGTTGGATAGTGTTTTATTACTTTTTGCAATCTTCGACTTATGAGTTTTTTTAGAGTCGTCATTTTGTTGTTGAAGAACTTTTATTTGTTGTCGATACTGGTCAATCACTGATTCTTGATTTTCTAATTTATGTCGTATCTGCATTAGTTCTTCATCCTTGTTGCTAACGATTTTGTTCAACCGTTTTATTTCCGCTTCGTAATCGTTTATTTCTTTTTTTATGTCTTGATTTTTCAATCTCTGATTAAAATCGTTTTCGTCTTTTAATTTATCAATTTGGGTAGGCAATTTTTCTATATGATTTTTCTGGTCGGAAATTTTTTGTTCCTTGAGCTCTTTTTGCATCTCATGTATTTTAATTATTACTTCCGAGTTCGTATTTGTGTCTCGTAATTCTTCATTGTCTCTTTGACAACGCTTTAACTTGGCTTCTAATTTCTCTATTTGTAGTCGCAAACCAGATTCCATGATCTCTAAATTTTTTAATGATATATGGCTATCGATTTCTTGACGAGTCTTACTTGGATTTTGTTTCTTTGACGATATAAAGTCTTGACTTCTTGTCTTCTTTTCTTTCGCGTCTTCGATGATAGAAGATCTTTTCTTTTTTTGATACCGTCTTTTTTTTTAATAATAAATATTAATTATTTAATTAATATTATTATTGTTTTTTATATAAACTATATAATATTTGTATATAGTTTTTTTTAATGTTTTTAAAAATAAATATTATAATATAATAATAATATTTTATTATTATATATAATATTTGACTTTTATTAAAATTTGTTCTTTTGTTTTGTTTTTCTTTGCTCTTGTAATTTAATAATTGTACTTAATACAATTTTTAAGTAATTATAATAATAATAATATTAATATTTTTCTTTTTCTTTTTTTGAAGGTTGATAAATACTTCTTGTAGATTGGGTGGTTGGGAGGAATGATTGTTACTTTCCCCACCTAAGTTCAAATCTTACTTGCTTCTTAGTAGCAATTATTATGTACTTTTAGATTTTGTGTTTCCCTTAAGTTTTGTAAAATTCTAGTAGATTGGGTGGTTGGGAGGAATGAGTGTTACCTTCCCCACTTAAGTTCAAATCCCACTTGCTTTTAGTAGTATTTATTATACACTTTTATATTCAAACTCACTTTAAGAAACTAGGTGTGGTTTCACTTTTACCCTCTTTTTTTTTTCCTATTACTTTTATCTTTTCTTTTTTAACCTTTTTTTTTCTTTCCCTTTTTTTTGTTTTTCCTCGTTTTTTTAGTTTTTTTGTTTTTTTTTTTTCACTTTTTGTTTTACTCTCTTTCCTTTTTCTTTTTTCTTTTTTACTTTCTTTTATTTTTTTTTTTTGTCAATTTGAAATCTGAAAATGGCCAGAAGCCAAGACTGGTCAAAGACCAAGTGTACGGAGAAACTCTGAATTTACTTAGATAAAATCTGAAATTTTGGCTAAAAGCCAGAATGAGCACAACCCTGAGAAAGGGCTGGCTCTAATACCAAATGAGTCGAATAATTATTCGCTCACACAATGAATTCACCAAAAGACTTGGTAAATCAGATAAGCCATAAGGCAAGTATATATTAATGATAAGATAAGAGATAATATGTTACAATGGTGGCCCTACCTTAAATATGGCTTGGGCATTTGAAATGAGGAGACGCCTCATTTCATAACCTAACTTAGTTAACTTAATTATTTAATTATTATCTTATTTTATGTACGTTATAGTCACACACCATGTAGAATGGTTTATGGCTTTGGCTTCAGAATATGGTATTAAAGAAGAGGAAGATGTTTACATGCAATCATTTATCTTCACTTGGGAGGAAAGGCTCTCGCTTGGTTTGTGGGCCTAGATAAAGGAACGATATCATCCTTTGCAGAATTGGTGGAAACATTATGTAGACATTGGGATTTAGGGTGATGTGACAAATGGATACTTCATGTCAAGCATGTAAGGGACTTGTTCAGTAAGGAAACCCAAAACAAGGATCAGGTCGAAGTAGCCATTGTTCAAGGTCTAAACGATGATATCTCAAGCATAATGGATGAAGCTTCCCAAGCAGATGAATATGATGATGGCCCTATATATGAAGATCCAGAAGTCCTAGCCAAAGAAGCTGAATAAGAGAAGGATAGGGAAAGTTCTCACTTCCAACATACAATGACTCTTTATGAAATATGAGATCTCTGGGAATATAATGACAAGAATTTTGAGGACGATGGTTATTGGACATTTATGGGTCCACCTTTCTGTGATTCCTCGAGACTAGGTAGCATTGTCTCCATACGTTGCAACAAGGAAGAACAACTTGATGAAGTTACTTAGGTTGAGCCAGAATTTGAAACTATTTGGGATGAAGAGCTTTCAGTCACCTTAAGCAGGGATGATGAAGACATGATTTATGATGACCGTTTGGAAGGAGATATGAATGTTCTTTCTCCTTATGAGGCTAATGATGAAGAATGGCTCAACCCTTTTGCCACTATAATTGAAGATGAAACATCGCCAGATCTTGCATATAGTTGTATGCAAATGGCCCATTATGATGAAAAGTTCGAAGATTTGGGATCCCGTATCTCTGGTGATTCTTCCATGATTTCTCAGTCATATTTATCCAACATCAAGGAAGCAGGAGTCTCTATTGTGCTCCTCAAGAAGTGGCGAAGAAGTTGTTCAACCCACTCTATCTGATACCGATAGGTCCCTAATGGTGCATTTCAGCAAGACCGATGCAGGTAGGTGGACATGTATGATTTTCATTCCTCAGCTCCATAATACTTATTGTTTATCTTATCATTTGAAGTATGAATTATGTAGCTGACAATTTCAAAATTTCAAGAATTATTGGGGTTACTAACATGATTGTGAAAATTATAAGCAATGTACTTGTATGCCCAAAGAAATGTTTGAGTAAAAGCAAAAATAGGTTGCAGCTCACATATGAAGATTTGTGAGATCCGTCTCTACGAATAGCCTCCCAAGTTTAGGATTTATGGGCAAGTTTTAGGCAAAGTTTTTTCTTAGAAGACATGTATGATGAAGGTAATCCATACCTTAGTCCACTAGAAGCATGGATTAACAAAGCTTGTCAAAGTAATGCTTCTCTGTGGCATTGATTTTCAAGTATTCCAGGTTCTTAAGAAGGTTCAGTTTCCCGCACTCATCAAGATAAAGATCCTGGTACAAACTCAACATATCATCAATGAGTTATTGTCATGGATTACTCTAAAGGACAAAGGTAAGACATCAGGTATGAATTACTTACTCAGATGGTTACATTAGTGGTATGATTTCACCTAACATATTTTGTCTACCATGTTTAGTGTAGGTAGGGTTAGTTGCATTAGGCATAATTCTGTGCATTACATTCGATGTCTCTGCATTATCTAGTTAGTCTTCATTGTTCTTAGTTTGTTTCCCTCATTTTGTGAACAAGGCAAGATGAAAGTATCTGCCCTTAGATGCTTTTAATCCTCTCGGACATTTGATATGTGTGTAGCTCTACAGGTACAAGTAGTTTCACAGGTTCTCTAGCACTCCCTAGAAGAGCACTCGTCCTGCAATTGGAGCCAGTGTTTCGCTGCACCTAAACCCAACGCACCTTTAGGTGTACCCTAGGGAGAGAGGGCCATTTTTTTCGACCAGGAGGGGTGTTATTGAGCAATGGTGGTCATGGTTGGGCCCTTTGGTCATCTTTTAATGGTACTATGGCTTAATGGCATTGTTGACTGCCCTTTATTGGGGTTTTTAACCTCGGGGTTGGTGTCTAGGGCCCCTAAAGGGTGACCACTGGGTCACATGGCTCCATATCCTGTTTACGTGCTCTGGTGGGCTCTGCTTTAGTAGTGAGACATTCGTCTCCATTCACAGCCACTTATGACACCCTCGGGGCCTCTCATATTGTTGGAGCCTGCTCTCCTTGGCCTTATCTCCTCAGAGGAAGCCATCCTCCGTGGCAGGCCTTTTTCATGCTTTGAGGAGGGCGTTGAGGGATTTTACAACATTCTAGGGGTTAGTTGGGGTATAACACCCTCCCTCCAGCTCACTCCAACCTTTCATTTGGAGTGATTCGCTTATTGGAGCATATTTTGGCACCTAGGGGTACAAATACCCCAAGTAGCCTAAAATACCCCAAGTAGCCTACCTTAGGCCATATTTTATTATTATTTTCTTTTAATTTTAAGTTGACATTTTATAATTTGAAATTGACATGTTTTAAGCCATCTAGGCCTGGATATTTTGTAAAAAGTGAGTGTGAGATCATATAAGTAGATCTCCTCACTTGCATTTTAAAGACAAGACTGATGGGATAATACACTATGCACTTGTTTTACACTTGATAGGACTTTTTGGATGGATGCTCTCTTCTTGAGGAAGTTTTTCTGGGTTAATGCAAGCTTTTTTTGGTAATTCTTTGGTGAAGTTCTTTGCTTGGTGATGTTTTGATTTGTTGGATGAACACGAGCACAAAGAGGTCAGGATTCTCACCTTTTTGTTTGAATGTTGGTGGATGTGCACGTTCAAAGTCTTAGTGGTAGCCCAAGTGCTGCACTTTTTCCTAGGATAGGCCTTTACCTTCTATTTTCGTCACCTTAGCAAGCTGAGGCAGATCTCCTTGTGAGGGTGCCCTAGGGTTTCTCCTTAGTTTTTTAAGGCTAGTTGCTTGACCTAAGAACCCTTCCTCACTAGGTTATCCATCCTCCCTAGAAGCCCTATGTTGGGTATGGCTTTTGCTACGGTAGGGTTTCCCTTGGGTTTTCACACCTTTTCTCTTCTAAAAAAAACTAGTTCTAGGGTTAATTTATGGTTAGTTTTAGGTCAAATTTACGTTTGCAATTTTATGTTAGAAACCCTAAAAATCAAAAATTAATTTTTTGCACTTTTGGCCTCCCTAAAATTTTGGCCACTTCCCTACAAACTCGCCATGGCCTCTAAAGCCCTAGAAAACCCTAAAACAGAATTATAGGGAACCCTAAAAATACAGAAATCACAAAAATCGCAAACTTTGCTCTAAAAGGCCATAAAATAGTCCTAATTCTGCCCTAAAAGCCCTAGCCTACCTTTAGGAACCTAGCAGACCTTGCCTAACCCTCACTACCCTCTCCAAAACCCTCGCTACCCTTTCCTAAGGCCATTCTCTACCCTCGCTGCTGCCCTTACAGTGGCAATCCTCCCTTTTCTCTCCTTCAAACCTTGTATACAAGGACACAACAATCAGTGTAGGTTGGCTTATGTTGGTAGCATAGATCACAACTTAAGGTGGATTGTTTTGCATCTTTGTCATCACACACAGCCTGCACATAAATACATAAACAAACACTCACATCAAATTCATGTTGGCGAGTATTATAATTTTACGCACGTTACATGAATTACAAAGATATATAAAAAAACATACATGTGTTGAATACTGCTGTCATAACTGACACTATATTGCTGCTAATAATGTCTTCAATGATTGGGTTGTCTACTGCTACGTACTTTTTGTGATACAGTTGCTATTGAGCACATACGGTATGCAAATATTCACATTTATCTCAGCCTTTATACTAGTCATTACAAACATCAAATTGGGTTAACCAAATGCTGCTACAAACACTGTAATTAATGGCTCAATATATATTGCTGCTATATTGACACTTACTTCTGCACATTCAGACCTTAAGTGATCTATTGCAATTAAGTGCACATGCCTTCTTGAATGAGAATTGACACCATTGTGTATACTGCTGTTCATTATCTTCACATGATTGATGCTACCATAATTGAATACATACATGCTACATTTGGATTACTGCTGTCATAACTATACATTTCTTAGTGTATGTACTGCTGTACTTGTGTTTTTGAGCCATGATAAAGGCTTATACTTGATCAATAATTGCACTTATATGGTGATACATTGTGGATAATGTTTGTTTTATGACATCGCACCGTAGAAAGTAAATTCGTTATTAGTTGAATGATACTTAGTGTGATGTTGTTTACTTATCGCCGGATAAATTGCATTATTGAAGTATACCCCATATACACACAATACTTTCACTCTCATATTTGACCCCAATAAGGCACTGGTCACTAAGGTCCTTGAAAGAGGACAATTTGGTGTTTAGTGTCCTTACAGTATCAGAATAGAGCTCTCCCTTAGGAGGTTTCGACTTTCGAAGTAGTTGGGGACAAGCGACTGAGGTGACAGTGGTCACTTTTCCCACATATGCATGCTGGTGGATTTGAACTGTCATTTCAACTTGTAACACTTTCATTGTCTTCTTTTTTGCCTTTGTTTTGATTTTTTCATTTCCCTTTTAATGTCATTTCCCAGATTAAATAATTCTCAAATAAACAATCAGTTGGCCTATCCAATTCCTAAGGGTTATTTGGAAAAATCAAACTATTGATATTTAACCTCAAGGCCTATAGTTTCACATGTCTATTTGGAAAAATCAAACTATTGATATTTAACCTCAAGGCCTATAGTTTCACATGTAAATTCGAACTCATATTTGTGGAAGGCGGAAAATGGGTCAATAAATGATGGAATAAAGATTAAATGTTTTAAAATGAAGTGGCAATGGGTCCTAGTTGGCCATGGGGGCATATAGGTGGATGTGTGGGGTCCACATGAGGGAATAGTCCTCATTTACACATGACATCATCCTCAAATTCGAATTTGGAGGAAGGGGTCACTTCCAAGGTGGTGGTTGAAGTGTCATATTTGTGGAAGACGGAAAATGGGTCAATAAATGATGGAATAAAGATTAAATGTTTTAAAATGAAGTGGCAATGGGTCCTAGTTGGCCATGGGGGCGTATAGGTGGATGTGTGGGGTCCACATGAGGGAATAGTCCTCATTTACACATGACATCATCCTCAAATTCGAATTTGGAGGAAGGGGTCACTTCCAAGGTGGTGGTTGAAGTGTCATATTTGTGGAAGACGGAAAATGGGTCAATAAATGATGGAATAAAGATTAAATGTTTTAAAATGAAGTGGCAATGGGTCCTAGTTGGCCATGGGGGCGTATAGGTGGATGTGTGGGGTCCACATGAGGGAATAGTCCTCATTTACACATGACATCATCCTCAAATTCGAATTTGGAGGAAGGGGTCACTTCCAAGGTGGTGGTTGAAGTGTCATATTTGTGGAAGACGGAAAATGGGTCAATAAATGATGGAATAAAGATTAAATGTTTTAAAATGAAGTGGCAATGGGTCCTAGTTGGCCATGGGGGCGTATAGGTGGATGTGTGGGGTCCACATGAGGGAATAGTCCTCATTTACACATGACATCATCCTCAAATTCGAATTTGGAGGAAGGGGTCACTTCCAAGGTGGTGGATGAAGTGTCATAGGCTAAATTTAGCCAATGACAAGATTCTATGACAACTATGACAGTCATTATGACAATTATGACAACTCTAAATAGACCCAAGAGGGCGAATGAGGTGTGTGTGGGGCCCAAGGAAGCTTCATGTAAGGTTCCAAGTCAAGTTTCATGAAGGAAGAGCAAACAAAGTCAATACAAGTGTCACTTGGGTTAATGTAATGACCTAGATTAACACTAATTCAAGTTAATGCACCAATGGGAAGGTAATTCGAGTTTATTGGAGGGAAATATCACCAAGGAGGTTATTAAAAGATGATAAAGTCGAAATAGGGCAGCTTTTGATCATTTGTTAATTGGCCTTTGGCATTTTGGAGAGCTTTTGCTTCTCCATTGCATGATGGGTGTTTACTCTCCCTGCTTGAACCAATTTTGAGGGAGTTGGATTCCTTTTTAAGTTGGTTGATGGAGAGGCCATTCAGACCTCTCAATAGAGCTTAATGATGGTGGTTAGTTGCAGTTGAAGGTCCATACAGCTCGAGTTCTCATCTATCTCCATATTCTCTCATTCCTTCTTCTCCATTCCCCCATTCTCTCATGTGATGGCACACTTGTTGGAGTGGTGCTTGCACTTCGCTGAATCTATTTGATGCTCAGACTTGGGTATATGATGTATGGCTCTGTACTCTTATGTCCATATGCTCTGTAATTCGAAATATAAGAAATCCATGTGTGAAAGTCTTGCATTCCCTTGCTCTTGAATAACTAGTTTTCATGAATTTGGCTTTAAGCTTGAAGGAGTTTTATATCAGATTTATATGAAGGATATTCTCCGAGTTTGATGATGTTGGGGCAGCCATATATGATGTATGACTCTGTACTTTCATGTCCATATCCTTTGTAGCTTGAAATCCAAGAAAATCATGTGGGAAAAGCTTGTATTCTCATGCCATTGAATCACTAGTTTTGATGACTTTGCAAGCTTGAAGGAGTTTTACATAAGATTTGTATGAGAGATTTTCTTTCAGTTTGATGTTGTTGGGACAACCATTTGTATGCTGTAGATGACCACTATATGTCATGTTACTCTCTGAACCATCTCTTCTACTTTTCATGTGTCAAATTTGAGCTAGTAATGCAAGTTCCCCTTAAGCAATTTCCATGAAAGTTACCATACAAATGTTGCACATCATAATCAGTTTGCAAAGCTTAATAACCATGATTAATGATAGCCATTGATGTCTGATAGTCATCCCCATACTCTGTTTTGAAAGTTGGGAGGGTCGTACTTGAGTTGGAGAGCTAAATTGGCCTCCACCCTTGGGGGGTTTGACCTCAATTTCCTAGGAAATTTGTACTTTTTCTCCTTAGCCCCAAAAGAAGTTGCAGAAGCTTAAAATAAGATCTAAAGTGTTCATAGATCATCTTGGGATGTTCTAAGACTCATCATATTCTTGCAGTTTAAAATCAAGACCATTTGGAGTCAGTTGGAACCCCCTACACTCTTGTCTAGTAAAACTCAAAAATTGGCCAAATTGCACTTTTCTCCAAAATTCAAGTTAGACATTACATTTAATGTTTATGAAACACCTTCTAGGGATCCTTGTGTTGGAAGAGAGCCGACCTAAAGTGAGAGAGGGTGTTGTTGTGGTGACATTGGAAAAACCCTCTTACTTAACGACTAATGCACTTGTGTTTTAGAGCTTTACCACTTATGCAACTTTGGGAGGTAACAACACATTCCTCACTATCTATAAGCCCTATACAAATGTCTTCTGCTTTCTTTTTCGGTTGCCACATAGTGGCATTTTCTTTTCCTTGTGTCTTCTTCTGCATTTGCTTTGCTTTTTTCATTTCCCTTGACTCAGCCATTGGAGATCTCCAAAGAATCCAAATACTTCCCTCGTAAACCCCAAATGATGGATTGAACTTTGTAGTCCAGAGTGTACGTAGAGTACAAAAATATTGGCTATGGTCTTGGATGGTTTTGATTGTTTGTTTTCTTTCAAATTGATGAAAACTACTAGGTTATTACCTATTGTTTCCGATAACGTTTTACTTGACAATTCTAATGGCATGCTTGGACTATCTACCCAAATTGGCTAGGATATTTTTTCGTTTTCTGCCTTAGATCAAAGCAAGGGGGATCATCTCCTTAATACCAACAATATATAATCCTACAACCAATTTTCTTGCAGGAGTCTTGTTATATCATCTCTGCCCTGAAATTTGAAGGGCAACGAACCCTTGGTGAGAACATGGTAAATTGACACATACTCTAGCTTCCTTTTTCAACACCTATTCCATACATCAATTCATAGATTTCTCAGAGACCATCATACCATATTAACTTTTTCACCATCACCTCCCCTCATGGTCACTTCTTCACCAACACCATCTTAACTTTTTCTTGTTTTACCCTCACTTATTTCCCCCTTCTATGTTCATAGCCCATATTTGAAAGTCCGTTCTCTATTGCAACCCTCTAGTTAATTCCTTGAGACTAAGGGAGCCAAAACCTACTCCTCTTTTAGGATTACTATTGTTAGCATGTTCATAAAACTTTCCTTTAGCGCTAGCTCCTTTGATTTCATTAGCGACCGTGTTCTCCTATACAGTCATTGGCTAAGCCAAAGGTTGCCAATACTCATTCCTTTCAAATTCTCATTGGCTTCTACTCTAATGGATTTTAATTCTCTTTACTCTTGGCAGATGAAGATGTTCAAAACCGCCACCATCGAGCTTTGGATTTGTCCCTTGCGCTTCTTCACCTTGAATGGACTTCTAGGACATTCCTTTCCAGGTCCTCATATGCTAATTTTTTACCTTTTAATAACATTTGTGATCCCTTGGTCTTAGAAGGGTTTTAAGAATTAGTGTTTTTTGTTGTGGAGAGTTTAGACCTAGACTTTTCTCCACAACCAGCTTGGATTAGACCTCGTTGAATTGTGCCATTGCACTAGCAATTCCTTTGTGAACTTGATAATAGAGTTCACGAGCTCCTCCCACCCTTTCTCCAATTAGTCTACTAGGTTCGTCTCCTTCATTGATGTCTCAGAAAAGACCTAAGTAGCATGGGTACCGGTACCTGTACCCACGTACCCCGCCACACCTTGTTGTACCCGAAACATGGCCGATGTACCCGAGACGTTTCTCACAGATTCAGGGGACATTGATTGTAAAGGGGATGGAGTACCCTTGTTTTGGGCACGCCTAGGGATGCCCAGGGACCAGTTTTATACAAGGTACCCTTGTTTTTGGGACGCTTAACGACTAGTCTGGCAAAAGCCTAGACAATTTTGTACAAGTGACATTAACGTTAGTAATATTAAATTCTTAAAGTAAAAGTGACATTCTCCTATTCAAAATTCAACAAACTTAACAGTTTCCAGGATTGCAATGTTTCCACTGGAATTTTTCATGTATGAGCTAAGTTACCAGGATCCGGATCCAGATACGGATTTGCTAGATTTTTTAAAACCCAGGATCTGGATACGACGGAGAAACGACAAGTACAAACAAATATAAAAATATTTTTATAATAAATAGAAAAATAAAATGAAGAAACAAAACTATTTAGGAAACACAAGAGTAGAACTATAAGTTATTGCCAAAAAAGAGAGTTTATGTACCATAACTAATAATTTGATAAGTTGTGATATTGATAATTTTAAAAACCATTTTAGCATGAACTTGAAGCAGGTCATAATAGTGTTTTTGTGAGCCACATCCACATGTCGCTATCAGCAGGGAATGAAGTGGTTTTCTTGAATGCTATGGCAAGACTACAGAATAGTGTAGGTGAAGTGTGCAACAACATAGTACATAAAGATAGATCAACCCTTAACAACAGACTTTGACCATAAAGATATATCAAATAAAAATTTTGAGAGCAGACCTTGTTATTGATATATCGGAGTTCAAGAGCATATCTTGACATAAGGATAGATCAAACCTTGAGCAGGAATGGGGTTTACGCTTTTAGCCATTAGGTATTTAGGGTTTTTTAAGTTCTTCACTAAAACGTAATTTTCTGGGGGGATCAATGGGTCATAGAAGCACTGAGAGTTGCAGGATCCGTTTGAAAATTTAAGGAATTGTTTGATTTTTCAGAGGATCTGTTTGAAAATTTCAAGATTTTTTTTTAAATATTTTTGACAAGATTTGTTTCATTGGACCAGGATATGTTTCCTTTTGTAGGGGATCCTTTTCCCTGCTGGATCTGAGGCGGATCCGATCCGGATACGTATCGGATCTGTGGATCCGCGTATCCTCCACACTAGGGTGGTGGATCCGGTAACACAATGTATGAGGGAATGGGATTGGAATTTAATCAAGCACATCAACATTTCTATGTACATTGATGTTGGTGGTGCTTATTGTTGAACTCTTCTGTTATAACCTTAACAAAAATGTGCACTTCACTCAAGCAAAATCACTTATTGAGCATGGGAAGCTTTTCTATCTTATTCTAACACTTGGATTAGGAACTATCATAAAAACTGTAGGGTGTTGACTAATGTCCTTGGTGGACCAATTTCAAGATTCAAGGTAGAGGTAAGGGCTAGAAACTAGAGGAAGGGGCACAGGGTGTTATTGATTCCAATATAGGCATCGATTTTGATATGGAATTATTTGTTGTAGCATGAAGTTGTTTGGACTATATAGGCCATTTAGCGTCTTTGCTCATGTATTTTGGATCAGATATGGATTGCACTTGATGTTTTTTTAGTTGTATGCACCCTTGCTAATTACATGAGAAACTTTGCATATATGTGTATAATGGTTTGGATTCATATGGGTGCACATGAATATATATTTATCAAGATAATGTTGTTAGAATCAAGATGCCCATTTTACATTTGCCAAGATTGTCATTCACCTCATTCACACATCATAACATTGGGAGTATCATTTGCTTTGATACATAATGGTAATAACAATATCTAATTTAAGATCAAAGATTAGCTGGACACTGAATTGGCATAGGGGACTCCCTTTTGTGAGACAAGTGACCTCCTTCATGTAGTGATTTGACTACTAGTCCATAGAAGTGAACATACCCTAACCCCATCAAATTGGTTCCTGTGACTTCTAAGGGGGGTGATGAAAAACAAGGAAAATTCCAACTGTTGTTTACACACAACCATAGAGAGTTTTCGTCAAACAATTTATGAACCTCTAATATCAGTCAACAATAATAAGCCAGCCACATTATACTTCACCCAAGCATAAATAAACCTTTTCTAGTATTGATATACTATTCATAAATACAATTTGCAGCGGAAGAATAAGATATATCAACAGATTGTAAACATAGTTAAAGCACAGGAATGTTTGGTAAAAAAATAGACCCTAGAAAAACCCCACACCTTGGGGAAAACTAGCCAAGAGAGTTTATTTTATTGAGCTTCTTATGGAAATTTCAGAGATTACAACTTGACTTTAAAACTAA
>LPNX010209594.1:206579-240474 GCA_001517045.1 Pseudotsuga menziesii | reverse complement strand
TCATCATGCTCGGCCTCATCTTCATACTCCTCAAAAATAGAACAAGAAGCACGTCCAATAGTGGATTGTTGAGTGGAAGAAGCAGGGCCAACTCCACTTCTAGCTTCCTCAATATTCAGGGTAGCAAGAGAGATGTCCAAGTCAACAGATTCTGGATCCACATCCCATTCTCTAGAAGGCCCACTGCTATATTTCGGACCCCTATGAGATGCAAAGCGAAGGTTGGAGTGCACATAAACAAGATCCTCAGCCTTTTGTGAAACCCAACCTATTGTGCTTCACAGAATGAATAAAACCATAGGTGCTCCAATTCCTTTCAGTAGATGAAGAGCTTGCCACTTGTGAAAGAACATGAATGGAAAGTGTTTGTAAATGCACACCTTTTGCTCTATGACAAACCCACCACCTAACTGGAGTCATGGTGCTTCTCTCATCCAAAGCTGATATATCTGAATAATCATC
The DNA here is from genome assembly GCA_001517045.1 of Pseudotsuga menziesii. Lineage (NCBI taxonomy): Eukaryota > Viridiplantae > Streptophyta > Pinopsida > Pinales > Pinaceae > Pseudotsuga > Pseudotsuga menziesii. Next base: position 240,012 of record LPNX010209594.1, on the reverse strand, counting down.
CAATCCTGCGACAAAACTAGCAAATTCTTCCTTCACTTCCCTATGTAGATGAGCTGGAAATATGCTCATAAGGGCTTTTTTCACTCCATTAGCCACCTCTCTATCTTAATGGGGTGCCTTCCTCTTCCCATTGCTTTGAGCAATGAGTTGTTCATCATAAAATCTTGGGTTCAATGCATGTGCTAAAGTGTGCAAAGGAGTGTTGAAGCTGTTCCACCTATCAATCATGATTTTTTGTACCAAATTAGCAAAACCAACATCAATAAATAAAAGCTGAGGAGACTCCTCTGAAATGATTTCCATAGTCTTTTCAACCATGGTATCCAAGCCATCATATACCTCTCCCAAGAAAGGTTGGTCTATGTCAGCGCTTCTAAGAAGCTCAAATGTTGGGGTTGTGAACTTGAGCAAGAAATCTATCTTGCTCCACCACTCCTCATCAAGGCACAATCTACGCACCATAGTTGCTCGTTCTGAATTTACTTGTCTCCACTCAGCCCAAAGTTGACTCACCACCATAGAAACTAATGGTTGCTTCACCTCAACAAGGTGACGCAACATGATGAAGTTGGAGGCATATCTTGTTTCGGCAACTTTCAACAACTCCAATTTGGAGTACTCTCGAAATATGGCTTGAGATTGGTGGTGGTTGGTGATGAATTTAACTATCTCCCTTGCTTGCCCTGTGAGTTCTTTGATCCATAGAACTTTATTATCTATCTCTTCTAAGATTAGATTTAGATTATGGACAATGCAAGGTGTCCAAAAATTGTGATCAAACCCGCTCTCAACAATTAAACCTGCAACTTTGTAGATTGGTGCATTATCTATGATAACTTGCACCACCTTCTGAGGCCCTATTTGCTCAATAGCTTTAATTAAAACATTAGCAATGAATTGAGCATCTTTCACCTCCCTTGAACAGTCTTCAGCCTTTAGAAACATTGCTCCTTTTGGAGAAGTGGCAATGATGTTTATCAGTGGTTTGCGCCTGGTATCTGTCCATCCATCTGAGACTACGGTAACTCCAGAGCTACTTCATGAACCACGAATCGGTGCTGAGATATCCTCTACAAGGTCCTTCTCCTTTTTTAGGAGATTAGTTTAGACTTTTTCATAGTTTGGCCCCTTGTACCCTACAGGAGCTGTGTTAATTGCTTGCACGAGATCATGCTAGTAAGGAGACCGAACCACAATGAAAGGTATCCCACAAGCATAGATGGCCCTAGCCACCCTTGTGTCAACTTCTTCTGTCCCTTGAACATTCACCAACTTGGCTATTCTGCTCTCTTGCATTGAAGAAGTCCCTTTGGCATTTGGTACTTGTACTTGTTGTTGAGTTGCTCTCCTCTTCCTTGCTTCAAGCACAGTCCTTGGCTCAATGTTTGGAGGTTGAACAGAAGAATTCCCAAGCCGGTCATGTCTTCTTTTAAGCCTATCATCCTCATCTTGCTCAATTACATACTTCCTCCTATCACTTGGGTCACTTGTTTTTTGGCAGCCTTCAATACCCTTTCTTGTTTCATGCAAGAAATGTGCTCTGACTCTTGGGTAGGAGCCCTTATACGGCAATTTGCATAGAGTACTTCGCCATTCCCATGAGCCACCACCTCCACATTTTGCAATCTTTTGAACATGAGCCGAAAGAGGATAGTATTCAGCCCTCTTGTTGACCCTAGGGGTTGAAGCAGGAGCTTGGTTGGAAGCCATTGCTGCTGCAAAAAAAAAATAAAAAATTACCATGTATGTGAAGCATATTCCATGACAAAAGTAAAAAAAACATAAGCAAATAACATGTATAGAGCATGCTTCTCACCTCAAACGGTTTCTTGTAGGTGAAGCTGCTCCAAAACACTGCCAAAACCACCAAAATCTGCAAAAAATACCTCCACTGTCGAAACTAGCAAGAAGCCTTGAAGGATACGACTGGAAAAGAGACTTCAAATTTGACCTAGGAGAGGGAACAATTTGCTTCTCTAACCTTGCATAACTGTTGAAAAGTTACCTAGGAAGTGTTTGTCCACCTAAGTCATGGTTTTCCTAAGTTCACATTTAAATAAAGTTAAGCGAGTGATTAAATAGAAAGGGGTTGTTCTAACGTTATTAAATGGCATGAGGTGCACTAAATGTCACTGAACTAATATTTAATGAAGCATTTAATGTGAACCCTTCATCTAATCTAATCTTGACCATTAGATTGACAGGGGAAGTTACCATGAACAAAAAGGGCTAGGGCAAGGCAAATCTAATTCATTGTTCACTTTCCGAAGAGAAGATTGGAGAAAGAGAGAACAGGAAGACAACGGTTTGAGAAAAACCAAATTTGGAGAGCGAGAACAAATTTCAGAGATTTCCAGAATTTGAAGTGGACACGTTTCCCACTAAATTTTGGCTAAATTTTCCAGACAAATTCAGCACAGAATTCGAGGTAACCTACAACATATAGTTGGCTTGATTTTCGAGAAGATCTGTACAGTTTCGTATTGTACTTGTTCGTACTATTGCACAGACTTGAAGGAGAAAGGTACAACATTTAATGCTGCTGTCAGACCGTACAGGGCACAAAAATCGAGGAGAAATAAATGCTGCTGTCAGTCTGTACGATTTCGAACTGTTTCACACGTGGTACGAATTTTGAGGTGCTGAATTTTGAACAGTCTGTATAGTTTTGTCAGAGAGATTCTGGCACGTTTTTCGAGGAAGGAAATGATAAGTACTGCTGTTCTAAAATTGTAAAATTGTCTGAAAATAAAATCTTCTCTCTCACAGAAACGAGTTTTCCCTTAGGGGTTTAATCTTGGACCATTGGTAAAAAATAACTGTCATTTTCATGTGTGTTGGGTCGACTGAAATTTTTGGTTGGAAAAGAAAATTTCTGAATTGTTAAAAAAACTTCATGTGTTTCACTTTTGGTCAAATTTCATTTAAAATTTGTGCATAGAGGGCTTGGGCATTAAACTATGCAGAGAAGCCTAAAGGCTTGAAACCGGGTTGGGGTTCGTGAAAAACTTTCAATTACAAATACCTTCTTGTTGCCCTAAACCTGTGTTAGCTCTTGAGAAACTTGGCTGAGAATGATGGTTGCAATCCACCCTGGTAGAGGGTAAACTTGGTTGTTCAACATCTGCAGTAGAAGTCTCCATATGAAACCTTTCATCATCAATGGTGATCAGCTGAACCAAATCTCGAGAGATCCCATCAAAGGTAAGTTTCCCAAGGTCTTCAAAATTTACATTTTCCATATTTGAAGAATGATATATGGGCTCTTAAACAAAGTTCCAATATTTACCACACATATCGTGATCAAAATGGGGAAGGTGCATATCATTGTATCCATGACAAACCATCATCAACAACAAAGAGATTGTCAAACATATCATCCTCAAAAAATATGCCTTCAATAGCAAAAGAGGAAGGAAGGCTCACCAAACATTTATCATTAGGAGAGCATAGAGGAGCATCAACTACTTCATTAACTATGCTGTCAACATCCTTTCAATGGGGAATGGCTTTTTAAGAGCAACTTCATTTTTTTCCGGATATGCATAAAAAAGTCGTTTATGGTTGTTCCAAACTGAGAACCTCTTCACTTTCGTAAGGCGGGAAAGGATCATAGGGATCTTCTTCGAAACATGTGTGACCCAAAGGCTTAAGTACAACACTCCTGATCCTTGAAGAATCATAGATAGGAGGGCCAAGAAACCTCCAATAATTATCGTCTTCTTGATCACGCAAAGAAGTCTTGCCACTTTTTTTCTAAAGGCCCAAGATCTCATAGGAATCTTCGAAACAATGATAAGAACTCACCATTTCTTTGCTTTCTTTGTTTAGGCATTCTTGGTCTTCATGGGCTTCTTGACTTTTAACATGGATTTCCTCAACTTCATTCCCTTGAACACCTTTGTCCTAATCTTCAAAAGTACCGTCCTCTTCAAGCATAGCGATCAAGATATCGTCCTCCTTGGCTTCTTTAATAAAATCTTCCATGGAAGATTCATAAACAATGGCTTCTTCATGAAAGCTTTCCATGGGTTGATCTTCGTTAATATCTCTCTCTTCAAGCGATGGGGTATCTTCATTAATATCTTTGAGATGTCTTCATCAAAGACCCACCCAATACTCCCTGTGAAAATAGGATCCCATCTCTCTCACAAAAAAACTTGATAAAGTCTAAGCATACAAATTCCTTTATTGGGAAGCTGATCATACCATTTTTCGATATCATCGTTCTCCAGATCAAGTAACAACTAAAACATCTTCATCTTAACATCCTTGTGGACCACATTTAATTCTGACATAGCTCATACGGATGATATAACATGCCAATTGATTGAATCCTCATGTCCATGAAATTTTGGGATGCATTTCTCCCAACCATCCTTCTTCGAATCATTGCCATGGAATTGATTAGGATAACATAAAATCCTTGAGAAATCCATTGCTTCAAACCAATTGTACATCCATGGTTAATCATTAAATGCTATATCATCTTTTTATCAATGTCAAAAATGTGTGGAGTGGCCAAGACAAGATTTTCTTCACAACTGTTGGATGTGCTCACCTTTTCATGCAACAATGTCGTCAATGGCTAAGGCTTTGTCTTGAAGTGTACCTCTTGTTGTATTTTTCTTCAGTGGAGTTGCCAGATAAGATGCAATGTTCATCAAAGTACAAAACAAAAACATACCTCAACTTTACAAAATGCTTTCTAAGAATATTTGCCATTCATGCCAAGGAGATTGGACTTTTCGACCCAACAAGGTGCCCAAATTGTCATACAACAATCTTGAAGCGGTCCTTGGCAACGAGACCAAAAAATGTTGTTGATTTTGGTTAGTGGAGCGAGATATGTCATTAAGATCAAGCAAGGAGTTGCTTGGTCCTTGGCAAAGGCACCAAAAAAGTTACTGTAGAAACTACCTCCCCTTCAATAGGGTCACGTAGGTTGGTGCTAAGGTTGACAACTTTTCTAGAGATGTACCCATTGTCACCACAATGCTCTCTCCTCTCTCTTTAGGCTTGCTCCTTTGGCCATAGGAGGCTTCCCAAATATGGAGAGATAGCTCTGTAAAGTATGCAACAAAAAAAATGCTATCTCTAACGAGAACGTCCTCACTAGGTTGGTAGATCAGAGCCTTAACGGAGTCAACAAGATATTCACTAAATACTCATTAACAAGAAAGCTTTAGGAGCAACACAACTTGGCATTGATTGGCTGGTAAGATGAATCAATTTTATACAATAAAGACCTACAACTTAACTTGTGTAAAATCTTGGAATTATACCGTGAAAATTCTAGAAAAATATCCCACTCTACTGACCAAACCAAGAGGAACTTATCCCCCTTAGGGCACAGTTGATTTGATGGATGATTGAGGAGATTTGGGACTAATTTCACCTTCATATTTGTAATAGCTTGCAATAATGGGTGAAAGGCTTGATGTGGCACTTCAAAACCCCCTAGGGTCAACCATCGAGACTTGGAGATGAAGTAGAGACAGTTTTCAACCCCTTGGAAATGAAGTAGTGACACTTTCCAACCCCTTAGGTTTTCTCTTTTGTAAAAAATGGACCTGCAAAACACTTGAGCCATACCTTCAAGCCCCAGGGGATGACATCACCTTTCCAAGGGTTAACATCACCCTAATTTAGGGCCCATTTGAGTTGCAAAACAACTTTTTATGGAATGTTTTCACTTTTATGGATTTTTACATAATATAAACACTTCAGAAATTTATATTAGTTGTAAATATTTCGGAACTTTGCAAGTAAAACAAGTACAACGACAAAAAAAAATATTTTTTGGATTTAAAAAAAATATTTGATAAGGTCAATTGTTGGATTTAAAAAAAATATTTGAGAAAGTCATTTGTTGGATTTAAAAATTTTTTTTGATAAAAATTTTACAAAAAAATATTTGGTAAAGATGAGGGAGTTAGACCTAGGTCTTATTCCTTTTGGGCATTGAGAAATCGGGGTTAATGTTTCTCCTAAGAATTGGCAATTCGATATTTTTGAATGAACTAGGGCAAGGCTAAGAAACTCTAGGTTGTGTTAGCTTTCAAAACGATGCGAAGGCGCAAACAAGGGAGACCCTTCAAGAGTGATGTCTCATTAACAAGATTTAGCTATTATGCATAAAACCCTAAATTGGAGCTACTTTGGATGCCTCCGATAGTGCAAGATAAGAGTTTCATGATAATACCATAATCGAGAGAGAGAAGAGAAATAGCCTCAGGAATCTGTTCACTCTAGATTCTAGAATAGCCTTGAAAGATAGTAAAGAAGCCTCACACATTAACTTTGATCCTTGAAAACCTTGGAAATTGCCAAGAAAGGAGGTGCACACCACTTATTTGCTCATGTACACAAGAATAGATAAAATTTTAGTCATGTTTGATCCCATTATCTTTTTATAAATGAGGGGAAGCTGCTTTATTTATAAGTAAAAAGGTTTATTGTATCCCTCCTCTAGGCTGACCTACCTAATTTGGCTTTAAAATGACTTTTAATGTTTTTTAGGGTTTGTCACCCATGGTCTAGGGACTAAACCTCGTAAAAGATAAAATAATGATAATGAATAGTTGTGCTTGGAAGGAGGACGTCATGCTCCATCTAACCCCAACATTTTCCTTTTTCCCTTAACGCCATCCTTAATTTGGTACGACCTCTAGAAGCTTGCTTTGATGGTGGATGATTTGTTCTTCAAGACCAAGATGACCAAGAGGGAGGGATGATACAACAAGATAAGGTCCAAGGGGGTATCAATGTGGTGTACTAAGTCAGGTGTGACAACCCTTACAAGCACAATCACCTCTACAAAGCATAAAACCATAAGTGTGGCCAAGACCCCTAAGTCGTGTGTCCTAATGGATTCATTCCAAGGTGCACTAGACACCTACCCAGGGCATAAATGCTTGACATGATGAGGGATTATCACCCATCAAGGGGTAGTCAGCAGAGCCACAAGGTCAATATTCCTTGAAACAAGGACCAAGAGGACTTGCCATGAGTAGACCAAGGGTCTTGAGGCTTGCTAGGCCAACACTTCTACAATGGCAAAAAGGCCCCCCTCCTTGGCACATTTGGTAGGGTGTGCTTTAGAGAATCTAGGGTGTAACACTGCTTGATTACATCTGTAACACAAGCGTGATAAGTATAAATGAGCTATGATGTTATGTTATGAAAGGATTCTCTCCTTCCTCTATATATATGAGAGGAGGTAAGAGAGGCCAACAACACACATTTTGGCCAATTCCCTTACAAACAAGCTACAATAACATATGTAAGCTCACAGATTTGAAGCACTACACTCCAAGGTTATGCCATCCACAACGAAAGCTCCAAGTGCAAGGGTGCTCCACGAGAGTCACCCATTCAAACAGCAAATGGTCAATGGATGAAGCAAATTGAAATTTGATTTTAAAAATTTGAAAGGAGGGTTCCCAAGTCGGAGGACTCAGGGGGCTGTTGAGAGAGCTCAACATATGTGAATCCACTAATGGTAATCCCATGAAAGTGACTCCTAGCTGCAAACTCTGTTAACTATAATGAACCATTAATTGCGAATAGATAAATGTTTGTATGTTTATATTCAGTTCTGCTTTGCAATTTCTGCTATGAATGATCTGAACATCATGTACTGCCTATTTCATTGGGTATACATGTGCTGTTCTTTTATTTATTTTTACTGATCTTTGTGATATAAACTGATTTGATGACTAGAAAAATGTGACATTCCAACTTCTAGGTTAAAATGACAATCTGAACGACAAAATTTTGGACATATTCCATGGCTGAAATGATGTCATAACAAACAGACATGTAACATATCACATCTATGTCAGAAACATTGAGGTCAAAACCCTAATAAAATAAATATCCATTATACATTATTACTCTATCGGTATATCAAACTGTAGCATTAATATGCATTTGTACTAAAGAATGACTGTAAACCAAATATGTGAAAATAGAAGTACAAAATACCACAGAAACATCATGCTATGTTGACTTCTTAAAAATCATAGTATTACATTAAAATAAACATGATAGGTTGCTCCCTAAAATTACTGGTATTTTCGAAACCCTCTTATATCCATAAAGATACCTTTTCTAACAAATAGAGAGATAATCTCTCTATAGCAAACATCATTGGTTGCATCTAATGATTTAAGTAGCAAGTCTATATACTCTTTAATTCCAATTTATGCCCTGTCAGGGTTATTCAATTAGCTTAGCTGTTTCTTGAGTTTATTGGGAATTTTGCAGACAACATGAAACTTGCAAAACTTGAATTGTGTGAGAGCAAGCCACCATAGCTTTCTTTATGGATTGACTACACTAGTTCTGAAACTACTTGTTTGAGGGGATATTAGGCTTGCATAGTGAATATGCAAACACTTGTTCATATGTTCTTATTATGTGATGTGTAGATCATTTTAGTAAAAGTGCTTCAAAAATCATAGCTCAAGCCTTGGCTGAAGGTTGACAGATACTCAGTTGACTGGTCAGGTAACTTACCCTGTGTTGGTTTGTTATTCTAATGCACTTATATTTTGAAAACAACTCAAGTTACCGTATCGGTCTTAACATTTAAGTTTCTTTCACCTCAAGATTGCATAATTTCATACCTAGTTGCACATCCTAATTAATTAGGTGAAATGACTTGACGGCAATTCAATACCGCATACTGGATATGCAAAATTGCAAATAACTGCTTCAAAAATGATAACTCATACATTGGCTGAAGATTAACAGATTCTCGCTTGACTGGTTAGGTAACTTGCCTTGTGTTGGTTTGTTAACACACTTGTATTTTGTAAACAATTCAAATTGTAGCATGTCTTAACATTTAGGTTCCATTCATGCATAATTAGGCAAAGTGACTAAAGGCCAGTTCAATAAGCACTTTAAATTGTTCTACTCCTGTCGTCTCTCTTATTGCTTGGTAAGTTAGTAATAATAAGTGCATTAACCTGTTATAACTGCATACATGCCAGTGAAGGGGAAACTGAGCTCTCCTTGACTTCAATCTACTAATAAATTTGGCTACAAAAGTTTTCTTACAAACAGGGGCCAGGAGTACTTAAGATTTGCACCTAGAATATTTCTATTTTCTTGGGAAGATTTAGTGGTTATTCATACCATAGAGGATATCTCTTAGATCATAAATATTATGTCACAAATTGTTTTACCAACTCTTCACTATTTTGGAATACTGCAGGATGATATTGACAGGATAGACAAGTTGATTGAAGCAGCAGAAGCAAGACTGATCAGATTTGGCCATCCTGACCCATATATTGGTAATGTCTCTAAAGTCTCTAACGTTGCGGAGTATTTTCATCAGTGATATGTCATGTATTGAATGTTTGTTCAGAGATGGTTTTCTCTATGTTTATTTGATAACAATCATGCTAGAAAGATCAGACTCATTTGGTCTTTCTCTTTTTAAACAATGACTAAATTTTCATCATTGTTTTCATTATGTGGATGTTGACATATTGGACGCCGAGTAATTGATTAGAGTCTAATCGAGTGAAGAGGATGGGCAGTGTATTGTCTAAGTTGCATTTGTTAATTATGCACTGGGATATCTTTCTACCATTAAATAAGCAATCATCCGAACCATCTTTATCCAAGCAACTCAAACATTTCCTACTATGGAGAATCCAATGCAAAAGTAAAAATAACACTTAATTGTTCATTAAAATGCAGCCATAAATTATTGGTCATATCATATACATCTAAGGCTACAATATTTCACACTTTTGTGTGGTGATGCCGAACCTTGCATTTATGTGTAGATGTTATCGACCTGAGGATGAATTACTTGAACCATTTTGCTGTGAACAATTTCTTTTTGATGACCTGTGTCAACAATGGCTAGGACAGTGGTCTTGTTCATATGTATCAACATCTCAAGCCAATTTTTCCTCGGGTTTGGTTGCTAGACATTTTGTTCACTTTCACTACAAGTCTTTAACTCCATCATCCATGTCAGCTTTAGTCTAAAATTCTGTCTATTCTTCACCGACTTGTACTTGAAAAGCCTTTTGTTCTTACTTTTTCAAGGGTAGAAACCAACAAACGTTTTTGACATACCCAATATTCTTGTAGTGACTATACTTTGGCTTGTTCGTTAAGTTCTTTGTGGTTATGTACTTGATATTGGTAGACATGAAAACTGACTTGACCTTTTATTTTACAACCTTGCCACCTTAATAAACAAGGATTAAAAGCCTTCTTTTCCCAACTATTCTATGATTTTAAATCCATTGCCTTGTTGGTCTCTTCCAGCATTTTCTCTATAAAGAAGTCTTGCTCTCCTTATATTGGCACATAGTGCATCCGATAACTTTGTTACAATATTCTCCTCTTTAGGTAGTTTTAGCTATATTTCTTGATGAAACTCATTAATGCAATTTTATATACTTTATCCAACGTTTTGTTTCAGATTTTCGTTAACCACTATTTGATTTTCAAATTTCTTTCAAACAGTAGAACTTTTTTTGTTTGTTTGTTAGAAACGCCCGTCACTTGGGGTAGTGCATTTCAACCATTGGCTAAGAAACCGTGACCCAGGGGCATCTAAGCCGTCAAAATCACCAGGGGATTGCACTCGGCCTGGGCCACACCAACCCTTAACATGACTGGATTTTTGGGTGTCTCCTCCCTGTTGAAATTTAACGGTTAGCAGAGTTTTAACACAAGTAGTAAACTTAAATGCATGGACATATAAATTCAGATTCAGAAGAGTGCTGCTTAATAAAATTTAAACTGTAATAAAACAAAAACATAATTTTCATCTCTTTCAACTGAACGCTCCATTAGTCACTGCGTTAACGTTGGTCCTCGAGAATCATCAAATGCCATGTATAGTAACAACATGATGAAATAATGTACAGTAGATATCAGCAGTAAAGAATCATAACCAATATTTGAATCGACCCTATACTTAGATACTTTAGGTTGATCTTGTCATTGAAGGGACAAGTCAACTAGGCAAACAATTTACGTACCTTGAAAGAGAGCCTATGAGGTGTAAAGCAAAAACATACTGACCCAAATCTCTTAGTTAACAAGCACAGTCATACCCAGTACAATCATGCACACAAAGGACACACAGTCATGCTGAGTGAGGATGCAGTCACATAGTGCAGAGACACACGGTCATACTTTGCACAGGCATACTGAAGAACCATAGTTCACACATAAGGTGAAACTTACAGTCACGGTGGGGAAGGCCCCATAGTCCATACAAGAAAGCAGATCACGGTCACGTTGGGAAAGGACCCACCATTCACCCAAGGAAATAGATCATGACCACGCTAGGAAAGGACCCACAGTTCACCCAAGGAAACAAACTTACAATCACGGTGGAGGAAAACACCACAATCCACATTACAAAGATCTTCCCACAGTCACAGTAGGGAAGACACGGGTAGAGTCACGGTCAAGACCACATGGAGGAACCCACAAAAGAAGAGCTACAAACAAGCCGTGAAGAGAGGACCTGGTTCAGCAAGAAGCCACGGGAGAATAGAAGACCATTCATGCGGAAGGTAGACCACGGGAAGGCCCAGCAAAGAGTCCAGTCACACGGAAGCAAGGAACCCAGTCATGCGAAGCGGATAGACCCATAGGATAGGGCCACGATGGTGCTCCAGTTGCGAGAAGGAAAAGCAAGCGGGACAAGCAGAACATTCACACGAAGATAAACCATGCAGATGTTGAGAGAGGAGCTCATGTGATACAGTCATAGACCTCGTGGGCAGAGCAGTCACACGCCGACGCGATTGCAGCAGCAGTTCACGATGTAGAGAATAGACCACGTGAATGTTGAGAGAGGAGTTCACGTGATACAGTCAAGCTAGTGGAGCAGAGAAGCCATCACGCACAGAACACGTGATTACGGGATAACCAATCATGCGGGGTCACAGGAAGCCATACACGCGGAGCTGCATAATAGCCAAGGTAGCGGTCGCGCAAGGAAACTATGCTGGAAAAACACGCTGGGTGAACAACTACACGGAGGGAAAGGAATCACGGGTGCAAGAGAAAGGATCGAGTCATGCTCCACAATCCACAAGGATGATGTACAAGAGAGGCACGGTGCTGGGAATTTATAACCTTGTCTTAACCTTAAGATAGGGTAAGATAAAAAGGTTCAAGAGTAGTGAAATAAGACATTAATAAAGGTCCAATGGTCCAAACAATAAAGTGAATAAATAACAAAAAAAAGTCCAAAGGTTATATAACCATAAAGTAAATGGTAACCATAAAGTTAAATGGTCAAAGGTTTTATAAATAAAACCATAAAGTAAATGGGCCAAGGTTTTATAAATAAAACCATAAAGTAAAGTGTACCAAAAATAAAATCCATAAGGGAAGGGTACACACACAATAAGAGTGCTAGGACCATGTAAGATGAAGAACCAAGAGTCAACCAAGGGGGTCACAATAAAAAAACCCACATACCCACAAGATCAAGGTGAACCATAAAAGGTGGACAAACAACTTCTTTAGGATCAACAAGACATTGTTTTATATATTTTTTATCACCACTGTATAAGGGCAAGATCCAACCCGGATGGTACGATCCTTTGGTCCTCAATATTGCTCCTAAGGGTTAGGTGCTAGTGACATCATCAAGGGGTGGCCAGTCCCTTGAGAAGCAACCTAGTAGCAACGATTAGTAGAGAGGTCATCACACATCATCATCTTCCATTCTTAAAGAATGGCTCTCGGCTCTAGGTTGAGTTTCAGTGCCAGACTGAATCAGATTCCTAGTAATTGACCAGGTGCCTCCATTCTCCTAGAGAATGGCTCTCAATGCTAAGGTGAGCTTCAGTCCCAGACTGAATCAGATTCCTAGTAACTGACCAGGTGCCTCCATTCTCCCAGAGAATGGCTCTCAATGCTAAGGTGAGCTTCAGTCCCAGACTGAATCATGTTGATCAACTCCTGGACCTTTATCGGGTCCTCCATTCTCTCGGAGAATGGTCCTCAATACTAAGCTGAGCTTTAGTCCCAGACTGAAAGTTGATCAACTACCTGCATGACCTACTTGGACATTGTGTCCTTGGTCTCAGACCAAAATATGTCTATGCATCTACCTACAAGGTCTCCTTGGACATCGCATCCCTGGTCCCAGACCATGATACCCTAGAGGCGTTGTGGCTAGGGGCTTTGCCATGGCATCAACCTAGTTCGTCCCAGACCAAAATATGTCTATGCATCTACCTACAGGCTCTCCTTGGTCATCGCGTCCCTGGTCCCAGACCATGATACCCTAGAGGCCTTGTGGCTAGGGGCTTTGCCGTGGCCTCAACCTAGTTGGTCCCAGACCAAAAACCCCAAGAGACTATTGGGGGCCCTAGGGTACCTTCTAGGGTCTTACTTTGCCGTAGTTGACTAGGGTACCATACTCCCTGAGAATGGGTCTCGCAGCTGCACAAACTTTAACACTCCCAACTAACACACCCTAAGGGGATTGAATCTGGGTCGCCTTGCTGACGAGACCCACACCTTAACCGAATGAGCTAGTGCGAATTGACATTCAAAAGGTAGAACTTCATTGTCATGAGATTATTGGAATTTATGTTAACTTCTAATGGGCCATCGACCTTTACTATACTTATCTTTCATTAAAATTGTCCTACCACAAGAGTGAGGGTTCTCCCATCTCCATTTGTCCTACCACAAGAGTGAGGGTTATGATTTTTGCTAACACAATCCTTCACATAGATAGAAGTATGAGACATTGACATTATGATTCCTTCACTCAAGATGGCAATCCAATTAGAAAAATGGGGCATGTTATACACAATAAGGTGTTTGTACATGATGATTAGGGAATCAATCATTCATCCAACTAATTAGGTCTTCTGGACATTGACTTTGTAATGTAGTCTTCTAATTGAGGACATAATAACAATGGCATCGCACTTAACTTACTATCCATATAAAAGAATCACATTTTCAGTGCATGTATCTTCTTTTGACCACATGTAAAAGTCACAGCAAGACAAAATGGACCCCATGATAAATTATGAAACACACTCAAGTGTCAAAATTGGGGCTAACATTTTTGCCCTCCTTCAACATTGAGCATCCTGCTCAAGGATCATGTAGATTATTGCTCTTATACTATGATGTCTTTGGTACTTGTAACATATGTGCAAGTGTTTATTACAAAGAGTGTTTTTGATATTGTATGGAGTCTTGAAGTTTTGCTCTTTTTCCTTTTATAGTTGTCATCTAAGTCACATGACATGAGGACACGGGACACGGAGGACACGAAAATACGAGTATTCGACACGANATTACATAGATATCGAGAGAATGCCACCGACAAATACAAAATAGAGTAGATACTACTTAGTACTAAGTCTAGTATCTACTGTACTACTAGATACAAAATGATAATACAAATAGCCACGAGTAAGAATATCATAGCTCATCAATGGTACTAGCCATTGTCAAACATCTTCCTGCTCCTCCATGTCAAAATTAACATTACTGTCGTAGCTCTTTCCTCTATCCTTCTCCTATGTTATACCCTTTTTGATAGGACACATGTCCATAAATCAGGACACGTTCCTGACAAGTGTCCGACACGTGTTGAAAAGTGTCCAGATTTTGGGACACGGAAATTATGGTGTCGGACACGTATTAGGGCAAGTGTCGTGTCCGACACGTGGAATATGGGACACGGGCCCTATTTGGAAGTGTCTTGTTACTTAGGTTGTCATAAATCACTGGATACTAAGATCTTCTAACACTTGTTGGGATTCTCCTTATTGGAATAGAACATTCTTTCTTGTTAACTTGTTTAGGGATTAATCGATCTCAACAAAGTTACGAAAAAAGCTTATATTTTGACATCATCTACATTTAATAACCATCCTTTTTCATGCCTTCATCTTACATAAATCCAATTTTTAAGCTATGAATTCTCTAGCAAAAGGGTTTGGGGGATAACCACTGGTTAAGTATTTGACAGAAGTCTCTATGAGATCGAAACAACCGTGTCTTATTGAAACACTCACAAATCCCCTATCCCCTTTACACTTAATTTGAACACTGAAAAGTAATTAGAACAAACTTCCATTATGACCCTCCTCTTCCCATCCTCTTTGGAATGAATTAGGAGTGGTTAAACATTTTTCTAATTATTTTTTACCATTATAGTTTTTGTTGTCATGGGCATACTTGAACATAGTAGATGAATCCTTTCCACTTAAACCTTTTCATTTCCTAATCTAGGTCAACTATGTTCACATATTCATTTCTAGTTTTCTTGTTTCATGCTCATTTTCACGATGATAGAGTCAATGTTATTGTCATAGTATTAGAGAATAATTGATATGTTTGTTGCATACTCTTCCCAAACTTGAATACCACTTATTTTAAATGCACATGGGCCACTGCAATCTATCCTTTACAAGTAACTATTATCTACTAGGATGATGGTTTCTATGCTCCACCCCATTAAAAGTACCCATGATCATCACCATCTTGGGAAGCACCCTTGTTGTGGATCTTTAACACATTTTGTTGGTATTACTTGGTTCATCATGTAAACAAGGAAAACCTATTTTTAATGATTTCTAACACATTAAAATATTTTTAAATGAGTATTTACCTTTATTTTGCTATGAAGGATTGTTTTGTTTCCTTGTTTAGATATTGTAGTTTCCATAAAGCCATTTCCATCTAAGTATTGAATTTAGGATTCTTTGACTAGGGTGCACCTTTTATTGCAGTATAGTTGTATGCCGCATTTCATGGTTGTAGGTTATAAATCTACCAAAAAAATCTGAGATGAGGCTTCAAGCCTTGCGCAAAATGATGTACGTTAATATTTCACTGGAAAATCAATGAAACAAGTATACACTATTTCCAATTGATGGTAAAATACTTGGTTTGGCTTAGTTTTCATTCCATTAAGGTCTCGATCATAAGTTTCTTACATTCTACATTTCAAAGCATACGTCATAACCATCATCGCTTCGATATCTTCTTATGGGTATAATTGGACTTTGTAAGGTATCCTTAATCTCTACGAATATTTCTTTACCAATTTTGAGTTGGCCATTTGAAAATAATTTCAACTTGTCCGTTCTTACACACGCACAAGTGTAGATAAGAATACACATAAGAATGAGAGGCTGGATTGATTCATATTTGAGGGTCATAATGTATCTTTACATAGTAGGAGAGAGAAAATAACTGCTCAAGTCTCGAAAACGTAATTCTTTTAATGATACATTAACTAACATAGTGTTACATCTCTTTATTATAGTGACACCAAGTAAGACTTTATTATATGTATAATGTATGCTTAAGTCTTGATTATGACCGTTATATTCAACATCTTCCCACAATAGTCATATTAGAAAATTGCTTGTTCCAAAACAAAAGCAAAACTTTGGACAAGCAAGATGTTTGCAACTCACTCCAAAATAAGGTCTTCAATTAATGACTAGAGATGAATGATATTTGGCAAGGTTGATGAAGCACAAATCACATCACCGTTATTTTGTCTGACCAATGATTCATAGCTAGATGAAAGCCAATATTGGTTGAATAATCAAACATTTCCACTTTTGATCATATTAGAAAATTGCTTGTTCCAAAACAAAAGCAAAACTTTGGACAAGCAAGATGTTTGCGACACACTCCAAAATAAGGTCTTCAATTAATGACTAGAGATGAATGATATTCGACAAGGTTGATGAAGCACAAATCACATCACCATTCTTTTGTTTGACCAGTGATTCATAGCTAGATGAAAGCCAATGGTTGAATAATCAAACATTTCCACCTTTGGCGTAAAACTTGTCTTGTTCATTGAACGCAGATTCTCCACATCTTGGTGGTTGCCAGCCAATATTGTGTGAATAATCAAACATTTCCACCAATGAAATAGAACTTGGGTTGTTCACTGAGCTTAGATTCTTCACATCTTGGTCATTCAACATATTAAAGTTTTACTTTTGCTTCTTTGAGGAAGCACCTTCTTGCTTTATTGCTTCATTTTCTCCCTCCCCAAGGGTCTTCCTCTCTTCATGGAACTTAATAGACAAGACATAATGAATATGTTACTTATTTTCTCATTTCTTAGAGTTCTTGATTGTAACTATCCACGCCTTTCCACCATTCAATATTTGAAACAAGCTATGTTATTCAATGCCTACAACAAATTGTGTTTTGCTATTTTTGTCACCAATAAAATGTCTATTCTTTCTAAATACATCTAAGTGCTATGCTTCATAATCGATTGAAGGAAAGTAATTTTTTTGCAAACTAAGGACATATTGGACATCTCTAAATAGCAACTTCTTACCTCATATGGATGTCTATTGATCAACCCCAACCGTTAACCAACTTTTGGTCATTTGTTGGACATTAATGAACTCATCTTATCTTATCTATCTTGCCTTAAAATTTGTCTTCTTTTCCACCACTCAAGAAAACAAAATCAATGTTGAATCTTTCCTCAACAAAATCAATGTCTTGACATACCTAAATCACTGTACTGATCTTTTTAGTTCCTAATGACTTGTATTGCTAGTCACAAACAAAAAAATGTTGTTCCTTGCATTATCTTGTCCTCGGGTCGACTAGTCAACCCTAACCTCTTCTTGTTTGCCATAACCACTTTAGATCCACAAAAGTATGAGTGTCTTCTTCATTGGGTTTTGATCTCTATCATGCTCTTTGCAAATATAGCTTGAAGCCTTGTCCAACTTTTGTGCCTTCTTCACCAAGGTTATGATATTCAATGGGACAAAACTCTTTGTTTCAAAGTATCATTTTTCTCTTTGAGGTGTGGAAATTGAGATCACCACAATTTACAATTATTTGGGTGTTAAGTTTTTAGTAACCAAATTTGGTTTGAGGAAAGCCCTCTAACCCTAAATCAACAAGGGATATGGCTCCCTTGCCCTTCTTGAGCATTTGTGTTTCCATAACTATTTTTAGGATACTTAGTCCAAGACAAACCTCTTGGAAAATCACATTAGACATATAGTTTATGGTTCAGAGGACTAGGTGCCCAATTTGTGGTTGACACAACTAGGTATTTCCACACAAGCCGACCACCTTATTCAACCACTCACACGAATAAATCAAAGATAAACACACTAGTGTATTTTTTGGTTATAACCATTAAAGAGGGAGTAGACCACAAACCCAATTAATGCAACCATTTGAGGCATTATAATTCAAAAAAGAAAGTATTTTACATATGAGTTTCTCACAATCAATCATCAACAAATGACCCTCCATGCCTATTGAATAGAGATCATGGACCAATCGGTTGATAAGCTAGGGATCAATATAGCTGTTATTATCAAGGAGAAGATGAGCGGTTGGATCACTTTATTTCGAGAACATATCATGATTGAACAATTAGTTAAGTACACACTACAAATGCATAGGAAATGCATACTAAAGAAATACTTTGTACCTAAACACACATTAGACCAAGTTGACCTTAACTAACTCATAAACATCTATATATCTTGGCATCCCCCCCTTAAGAACAATTTGGGATAGGATTGAAGGTTTTACAAATGTGACACAGTATAAGCGGAAGGATGCATTAGACCCTATCCCCCCTTTGACGACTTTTTGAACTCCAAACATATAACGAAGCTTAAAAATCTACGCTTCTGTAAGTTACTTTGTCCAAATCTCTACAACTTGATCATTTGGAGGGTAAAAGAGCACTTGAAGAACATGATCCTGAATAAACTTTTTGATGAAGTGTGTGTGTGTAGCTCAATGCGTTTGTTGCATTGATGTTGAATTGGATTTTGGCAAGCTGGTTGGCACTTTGATTGTCATACCAAAGGTTAGTTCAATGCTGCTACTGGAATCCAATCTTTCAAATGTTTTGTCGAAACCACAAGGCTTCGTGACTTGCATTAACTATGGCTTTTGACCTAGTAGCTTGCCACAGTAAAAATACTTTATGCCTTTCCTATGTTTCTTGAGTATGCTAGATATTCTAGATAGCAATATAGTTTCAGTTGCATCAAAATAATAGGATCACTAAAACAATAACCAAGCATAGAAACAATAGACACAAAGATTTGACTTGGGAAACCACAAGGGAGAAAAACCAACAACCTTCTAATAGAGATAATCAGTTCAAAGAACAATGTACATCCAGAGACATAGATCGCATATAGCAGAAAGATAAACCCTAAGAATATAATATAAACTTCTTCCAAAGATAGAAACCATGAAAATTGTCTTCTACTAGATTGAGCGAACTTGTCCTTGAGTGGAGATAACTTGCTTGGTGAGAAATGAGTGAGGGTGCCTTCTATTTATAGTTTGTCATGTTGGCCTTTTATTTTCCAGGTGGGGCTGACTTGTCTTCTTCTGTTGGGTCAACTTGTCTTTTGGATGGCATATTATGTGGCATCTTTATGTTTCTTCTGGAGCCGACTTTGTGAGGATGCCTCACGTAGCTACCCACATCAACATACTATATGAATTGAAGCTCTTGCTGCCTCACCCTTTGAATTATGCTTCTAAGACAACCTCTAATTCTCCATTCACATTGCTGCTGCTCAATTACTTCTTCCACCTATTCTTTTGTAATTGTTCAAATGTTAGATCAACATCTCTAGGATTTATACTTAAGGTTTCAAGTTTCAACACAATTTTGATATGAAGGCATTTGACTATTCAACGTAATTAATAGCATATCTTCTTCTTATTCAATCTTTTTATTAATTGCTTTTCACTGACCTCTAATGTATATGAGTTTCAATAAGTGACCTTGAAGTGATTTGTATTTCTCTTTCTTTATTGAAAATAAACAGTTTTTTAACAAGAAAGCTGTTCTTTTCTCTAATGTCTTATGCACATTTTATAAATGCTCCCATATCTTGAAAGCATCATTTCCATCTTGCACATTCGTTAATATATCATTTGTCACAAAGAGCTTGATCAACATCACATTGTCTTTGTTTCTTTTGTCAAACTCTACTTGAGCATCCTCATCTATTGTACTTCAACAATGGTATGGATCAACATCATTCCTATCTTCTACTTCATGCAACATGTCATCGATCACAAAGAGCTTGATCAACAACAAAAATCCTCAAATTTTTAGCTTCAAACTTAGCTTGAGCATCCTCATCTATTGTACTTCACAACTCCCTTCCAAAAATAATCTTGTGTAAGCACCTATAGTAAAAGATTAGAAGCATTCTCTATTTTTACGTGGTACATGTTTTGACTGTTAAACCTCTGATTTCCTTCGAACATAATAATGGGATAGATTGCCATTTTTAACGACTTAAAGATACTAAACAAATATGAATTTGCTGCTATAAAATAGCAATTGACAACCCTACTATTGCATTGAACATTAACACACTTTGAACTTGACTATCGAGCTTCTAAATCACTTTTCAGTCAACTTTCAGAGGAATATCTTTGTTTCGTCGTCATAAACTCACTGAAATTGAGACTATCAACATGCGTTTCTATGCGATTTCTCTTCGTTCACTAGGACTCCTATGCATGGGCACATGTATTATCTCATAGCCTTTCCAAGAAATGATGATGTCTTTTTACTGACTACAGCCTTCAAATTTTTTCTGGGTTAATAATACTCATAATGACAATGCCCACCAGGACAATTCCGACAATTGACTATGCGAGTCTTGCTTTGTAATTCCTCCCATCTTTTTTCTAACATTGGTTTTAATGGACTCTTCCCTCTTCATTGATTTAAGACCACTTGATGTCTAGGACAGGTTGATTTTGATCGCCCTCACGATTTCATAAAAATTCTTAGCGGGATGAGGCAACTCCTCACATATGCATATACATTACCTCTTTATTCCGCCATATTTATCCCCATGGTGTGTACACTAATTGGGGCAAACATTCACAATCAACATGTACAGAGGGCAGGTTGATTCCCTTGTGTCTTTTAATGACTTTAACCAGAGCTCATGGACCTATGATCCCTATCACAGACTTCTTCAAACCATTTCTTAATTTACACAAGTACCGTCTTTTCTATATTTGACCAATGATGGCTCCCCCTTTTGGGATGACCCGATGACCTTGTATAGGACAAACAAGCTCATATTCTAACAATTTCCTTATCTGAAAGGTCCACGACTCTGAAAATCTTTGAAGGTTACTGTTGTCATGACTATTTACTTGGGAATGACTTTCCTCATGCATTCACAATGCTTGGGTTATCCAATAAAAACTTTTTCTTGCAATTCCTTTGCTACAAAATGAACATAAACTTAGAATACACTTCTAATGTTCTAACAATTTCCTTATCTCAAAGGTCCACGACTTTGAAAATCTTAGAAGGTTACTGTTGTTGTGACTATTTACTTGGGAATGACTTTCCTCACGGATTCACAATACTTGGGCTATCCAGTAAAAACATTGTCTCACAATTCCTTTGCTACAAAATGAACATAAACTTAGAATACACTTCTAATATTATTGCTTAAATGTAAAAAAACTTATCTCTAAAATAGATGCCTCAATTTCGTCCAGCTGTGTCTAATTGTAGTTCCTTGATGCCTTCTTTAATTGTAGTAGCCTTTCGGCTCCTCCACTTGTGTTTCCTTGTTGTGACTATGGTAACATATCAGTTTTTACACGCACAATAACATACATAGGAATTTACATAAGAATGAGAGAGAATGGATTCATTCATAATTGAGTGATTCATTCTATTCATTGTATCTCCCAAATAACTAATCTTATAATATCTATATTAATGAAGTCATCATTAAATCACTTTATTACAAAGACACTATCTAAGACTTTATTATATGTCTAATGTATGCCTAGTCCTAAATATGACCATTCTACTTGACACAACAACAGTTGATTACATTCACATCCTTTTTTTAAAGGATTCCAAATATATTTTGCAATTATGATCCATTCTTAAAATGTGGTTCTAGCGTCCTTTCAATTAATCTCAAGATTACCGATCGACTTCAAGCAATAATTTTTTGAGTGGTTATTATTCACTGGGTGCCTTCTTTTGTTGTTCTTCTCAGTTGTTCCTATTTGGATTATTCAGTGACTATTTTCCGTATGCACTAAGCTTGCTATCCTCTTTATTTTTATAATATTCTTTCAATTCCCATTCTGATGCCTCATGTACTCTTTACTCAAAATCAGCTATGTGGTCTTTTTTTGGAACTCTTTACTCTCCCATTCTGATGCCTCATGTACTCTTCATTTTTGGTTAATGATTTGGACAATTTTAAACTCCCATCTTCATTGTAGAACGTCTCTTGCTTTGCTTCCGCAATAACAACAAATTGTTTCTAAGGATTGGTGTTGGTGTTTTTGCCACATCTCGATAACCCCCATCCACTTGGTTGACCATATCTTTCCCTTCTCCGTTCAGGGTGACCCCTCCATCTTGGGACACCTTAGACCGCTATCCTATCATTTGGGAAAGTGCCTTAAAACACACCCCTACTTCATCTAGTCCACCTCTCCTTCCCCAAAACGTAGCTCATGACCCACGAATTGGTGATATAGTGTTGAATGCAAGGTACTCTATACTTGTCTTCGATATACCTTCTCTCAGGCTCACACGTCCTACCTTGATCTTAAGGTTACCTATTGTCTCCTCCTTTGTTACAAGAAATGCCTTTTCATCTTAGAAAGGAGATGATACTTAGTTGCTTCTCTCATCCATTCTTCCAAAAACTTGGGGCACACACCATCTTCCCTTGTCGCTCTCCACTCTCATCTGTTCTCGATCCAAGATCCACTTCTCCCATACCTCCACTCTTTGTGATGTTCTTTGGTAGCTCTTGATTCATGTTATCCTCCCTCTCCCTCGCCTTCTTGCTAGTTGTTCTCATATTAAGACATCCAAGAGGCACTTTGGGCTATGAATACTATCAAAGTAGTTGATGAGGGGTTCTAGGTAGAGCTCTTCAAAGGTCTTCACACTTTGGATAATCGCATGGATGATTTGTTCAACCATGTTACTTGTACATGTTTCTTGACTCCGTCACATCATAATAATCACCCAATCCACAAATTGAGTTCTAGTGCATATCCAAACAATTATAGAACATTCATGGTTGGTCACACATTCACAAAGCTCTATGTTATTGTCCTTCATATGAAGCTTTCGAGGGAGGTGGAGTGGAGACACTTTAGAGGTAGAGGTCAAGCTTAGTTTTGATTCGTCTATTAGATCATTGATCACATTTTTACACTTCAAGTCATTATTGAGGCATGACATTGCTATTTGATAGTCTATTGTTGCTCTGTAGACTTCCAAAAATTATCTAATTCTATTCCCCAAGAGGCCCTCTTCCATAGAATTAGATACATCGGTATTTTTGAGACCTTATTTTCTACCACCATGATCTTGTATGAGTTGGTCGGTTGTCTCCACATAGCTCACGGGGTGTTAGATTTTATCAGGAGTGCCATTGTGGTCAAGAAAGGATGCCCATTGCTCCCCACCTTGTTTAGGATCTACATTAATGAATTGGAGTCCTTTTTGCATGAGCGTATCCAGGATGGATATGGGTACCTTCTCTACGAGGTTTTGATGTCTATCCTTCTTTTCACTTATAATATGTTCCTTTTGTCCTCTTCTCTAGAGGGGTTGTAGATACAACTAAATGCTTTGGCCCTTGTGACCTTTGTTAGTTGATCGTCAACATGAGCAAAACCAAGGTTACAATCTTCAAGATGTCGAAGAAAGTCTTCTTGGATCATCATTTATTTTCAAAGGGGAGGAGATTGAGGCATGCCCATTAGCCCTTGATCAACAAGGGCTATGGATTCTTAGCTCTTCTCAAGAGATGTTGTTTTTGATACCATTTTCAAGACATATCATCCAAGATGTGTCTCATGGACACCCTCATTCGGTCCATAGTTCTATATGGTTTAGATGTTTGGGGCCTTGTTTACTTGGGCCTCAACTGAGAGAGTGTAGAACCTTCTCCTTTGGTGCATCATCAAATGCAAACGAGTAGTTCCTCAACCCATCATCTTTGTAGTGTTTGGTGCTCAACCCTTTTGGCGTGAGATTGTGTTTAGATTGGTTTTGTTCCTACATTGCATTCAGATCTTTGCTTCCTTGGTGAAGGGATAAGATTGATATCCATACCTAGCCTACTGTTCTCTGGAGTGCATTGCTTTAGCTAGTGCTTTGGGCCATGCTCGATGTTGGTTTGCAGGGGTCTTGGATCTTTTGGAGTCTATGGGTATTGCAATGGATTGAGTTCCTCCATTTAGATACTCCCTATATGTAGTTGGCCACCTCTTATTTAATAGGTAGGAGCTGAACATGATCACCTATGATCACATTTATGGCCAATTTGTACAAGTCAGTTAGATTAACCCTCAGTGTGGGTTATGTCCTGAGACGAATTTTAATGCAAAGCACTTCATGGAGTTGAGTGATTAGCTCATTATTGGGTCTTGGTACACACTTTGTTATTGGATGCAAACACTTTGTTTTCCCCTCGACTTGTTCAAACTTCAAAGTTGGTTTGAATAGACTTTTAGAGTAGAGGCGTATCACTAGATTGATCGCTCAAACAAGATATTTCAACTGTGCCATCTTCAGGAGGTTGAGACAAAGAAGTACTTCATCTTTTGCTGCCCCATATACTAAGAGTTTCGAAGGTGGTGTCATTGTCTATTTAGAGAGACATATATTCTCTCCAGTTTCTTTAGGTATCTCGACTAAAGATGCCTAGTCTTATACATGTAGGAGGCCCGTAGACTCCGTTGACATATCTTTTGGTCACATCCTAGACTAGCTTCCACTTAGAGGATCATTTTCTTTTTTATGGTGCTCCCATTTGCTCAGGGCACCAAGAGATAGATTGATAGTCGTGTTGCTTTCGACTCTAGATTATTGCAGATCTGAAGGACCATCCCTACCTCCTATAGACCTTAGCGACATTGTCAGTCCAGATTCTATACCAGCAGTTAGATGAGATCATCCAGATATAGTAGACCATGATATGCTTATATCATCATTTGTGTTCCAGATCGTGGATTCATCTCTATTGTACAGTTTCCTCCCAGATTGATTTTAGCACTTCCACCTTGTATTGACATCATTGAACTGAACAATCCCATTGACTTATTGTAGTGGTCGTTTGTTGGACATTAATAAAATGATCTTATCTAATCTATAGCTTTTGCCAATCTTCAATTAGTTTGAAGTAAAAGTGGGCATAATGCATATGAGAAAGTCAAGAAAAGTCCTTTATTAAACAAGTCCCTTATACTCTTGTTTGACCATTTGGGTGTCTATTTTGTATTCATGACATCTCCAATTTTCAGAACTTGACGATTTTCTAATATTTTTGTGCATAATTGTCACTTTTAATATTGTGAAGGGTTTTGGGGTGATTAGATATAAGTTTAATATTAATTTGTTAGGTACTCATTTAACTTTTTGACACCTTTTCTCATCTTTATCTGTCATTTTAACCTATATTAGCTAGTATGATTAATCTATTTCCTTTAACAAGGCTGAATTCATTTAAAATTTTGAAGCATATAACATTTGTTGTCTAGAATCCTATGTAATAACTAGTTGTTCATTTTAATGGAGAAGGAAATAAATCTATAATACTAAAGTGCCTAGGGTGTTGATAATGAATGAGTATGATAACATATCGATTTATTATTTTTATTTTTGCTCAATGAAATGAAGGGATGAAAGTGGGCAAACACATGAATACTTTTATTTTTGTACCTTGATGTAATTATGCAATGTTCGCCCAAGTTTCCGGGACGGGGGGACGCGGGAGCGGGGAAACGCACATTCGGGACGCGTGGAGACCACCCCCAAATTTAGGGATAGTCGGGGGGGACGTGGGGACGTCTCTAAAATTATAAAAATAAAATAAAATATCAAAAATAATAATTCATTTGATGTATATTAATGATTGTGCAATGTAAATACTAAATATATCAGTTTATTTTCTAAGTAGTACCAAGTAGGAATTGTAAAATGTGAAAATAATGAAAAAATATTAAAAAAGATTCACAGGGGCATGGTTGGGGAGGGAAAGTTTCACCCAGGAGTCCCCAAGTCCCCGGGACGTAGGAAACGTTGAAACGCGTCCCCGACCCTACGGGACGCGTCCCTGTGGAACACTGTAATTATGTCATGCCAATATTTGATGAAAGCATGTTGATGCTTCTAATATTAAAAACATAATGTTGAAACTTTTTTGAAGTGACCACAACAACATACCAAGAAAACCCACTGATAAATTTTAATTGACATTTATCTTTTTATTTATGGGGAGTAACCAAGGAAGAGAGACACATCCAAATTGTATGTATGTAATCTCTTTGATAATGCAAGGCAACATGCATGTTAGTGACTTAACTAGTCCTAATTTGCACGAGGATATTCATCTTCTCTAGAGAGGAATATGTGAAGTGGAACTTGAGAAAATATAGATAACTAGAGTTAGATGCTTGCTAACAGTTATAACTGTTTGTCCAAGTCTTCTAGCTTCAATTTCTCTTCGAAGTCTTGTTGGTATGCACAATTTCTGACCTAGTTGAGATTCCTAACCAAGATAGGGCCATTGGTCTTGAAAAATTCAAGGTCAAGGTTTTATCCAAAAGTGTATGTTGCTAGGGAATTCTTGAGCTATGCCATAGGTACTGGATTTCATTGATAACTTGGTAGTGCTAGTTGATGTTTTGTACTCTAGACATGTATTTCCATGGGGTGGGTGTTTTTCCCATGGCAATCATCACCATGACCTCTTACGCACTTAGGAAATTCACTTTAATTAAAGGACTTATTAAAGTGAATGTCCTTTTATAATTAATTGGGGTTAATTTGGAGAAAAACCTAAATTTTTGGGCTTTAGTGATTTAAGTTAATCAAATGAATCTTAGCCCTTGATCTCAAGTCGATGAGATTTAATTTTGGCCATTGAAGTTAGGGTTTTGGTTCAATCCAAAAGTATAAAAGGGAGCCAAGTGGAGAGGAGAAAGACATAAGAGAGAGACTCGAGCATTGAGCGAGAATTAGGAAGACATTCTGATTTTCAGTGGGAAAGGGTCAAGGACTTCCAACCAAGGAGGGAAGAAGGACTTTCTGATTTCCAGTGCTAGAAGAGAAAAAACAACAATTCGGGAGTAGCAAGCAGCTGTACCAACATCGCAGGGAAAAACAACAGATAAAAAAGTGCACATCAATTGTATGGATTTAGTGTAGCTGTACAAAATAGGCAGCATGGATTTAGTGTAGCCGTACGAAACATGCAATACAGATCATGTATAACTGTATGGAATAATGTACAAAATTCGTAATCCACATGGACAGGTCTGTATAAGACCACAAGGTATGCATTCGTACAATCCGTACAGTTAATACAGACAAGCGGTACATGCAACAACACATATTTTTTTTTTGGTTTTTCCTAGAGATCTTCGTGGCAAAATTTTAGCTGATTTTTGTTTTTTGAAGGGCAAATTTTGCTAGGTTTGTTGTGTAATTTTTAGGACCATTTTCTTAGTAAGGGAGCCTGTTATCACACAACTTGTAGTTTACCCTTTCAGATGATCCTATTTAGCAAGATAGAGGAGCCAATAAACTAAAGAGGTGACCTAAGAGTATCTTGATCCCCAAATATGGCTTGACTGTCACACCAATCAATATTCTCTTCACTTTAGGTCAAATACTCAAGATGACCAAGGGGGAGACCTTGATCTAACAAAAAAGGAAAGATCTAAAGACAACACCATTTCAAACTATAGCAATATAGTATGTAAGGTATCCTACTGATGAAACCCTAGACCAACTCTAGGTAGTCACCGATTGTAATGCGATTGGATTGTGAGGCTTTATGGGAATGGAAATACCATCCAAATAAGTTATTTCGATGACTGAGGAATGATGCACAAGGGCTAAGATAATGGTGCTAGGTGAGAAATGGTAAATCACTACCTTGGGGGGATTGGAGGGGAAAGATTGAGAATGCCCAATGCTAATGATTTAGTTGATGATTAAAACCTCCTAACACCTGATATGGTTGCTTGGATGATAGATCTAACAATGAAAAGAAATCACAAGCAAAAGAAATCACACAACCCAGAAAAACAACTTCCAGAACAATGGGGGTGGATTGTTCCAAGTGCCAGTGCTTGATCTAGATTGGAAAATGGATTCCTACCACGATGCCCTAGGGGATATTGGGTTTTGAAGGATGGCTGCTAATACCCAAATTTCAGAAATTTGAAATTCTTGACTATATGACCTTGATAATTTTTATAGTTACTACAAATTAGGGTTTTTATTTAGTGACTAATGGATTGAAAATAAAAGTAGAGAGGAACAAAAAAATCCCTTACCAGGATGTTGTAGAAGAATGCTGAAATAGTGAAGATTACCCTCATATAGATCAAATGAAAAGATTTGATGTTCTAGTTCGAGTTAGACACCCAAGTGGTTCAATGCACCCTTCTCCCTGCCAAACCAAGGAAAAGCCAATTAGATCAGCAAGAAAAATAGCAAATGCAAATGAGAGACAGAGTAAGAGAAATGATTGATAACAAGATAGAACCAGTCCTCATTGAACCAAAATTTGAGAGAGACAGAGTGAGTCTCCCCATCTAATGCGCCCCTCCCAAATCGATCTCTCCACCTGCAAGTAAAAAATATGGATCCAAAATATACAAGAATTATTCACCAAGATCTTCCAATGCAATAAAAAAATAACATCAATCAACATCACAAACATTCATCCACTAGTACACAAGTATTTCAATCACAAAAGATTTCTCTCTATTCCACTTGTTCAAATGTCAAAAGTCCATTTACAATGGTGGAGTCATCTCTCTTAAATAGGGGAAGAGTGATGTCCACATTTTAACTAACTCCATTCAACTGTTGAGATTATAAGATCGTCAATGGTGGAGATCTAATTTTTACATGATACATTGATCAATCTCAAGAGAGGGGTACACTTTTGCTTCTGGCATCCAAGGTAAGGAAGATACATCATAATAATAAGTTATAACATGTGGTACATGGTGTAGGGGGGTTTCCTAGGAGCTCAATTCACCATAGGCGTCTTCTAATACAATGAAATAAGATATAGCAATAATGTCCAAGCAATGCCAAGGTGAGGGGCACCCCATAAGGAAGACATCCTCACTAGGTGATGATACTCACAATGACCCCCTCGCTATGATGTAATCATATAATATGGTCCATAGAGCCTCAAAATATAATAATAAATCATCCCACATCATTTTCTAACCAAGCATTAGCGAAATCGATTTTCTTGGAGTAGCCGTGGTCACTTTTTATTGAATTAAAATGCTAATATTTCAAGCTGTAGAATAAATGTACCAATATTTCCATTTCCTTTGACCTGATCAACAAAATGAGCATGCCAATGGAATCAGAGACTTCAAATCTACTAACGAAGACTACCAGCACCCCATGGATCCATCTAGATATGCTTTTGGAAGCCAAACCATCTCCAATAATAAATATATGCCTCTTAAAAATAATAATAATAAAAACCCATGAACCATGAACCATCACCAAATAACCATCAACTGAAGACTGGAATGGTATACAAATACATCTGGGTGACAAATGTGCAATCTCGAACAATTGTAGTCACATATGCCTCGAGACCTGTAGGTTGACGTGGTCAAATTGTGTTGATCAAGTCAAACTAGTCAAACTGATGAATAAACTAAGCTCCAAATGATCCTGTATGCAAAAGGGGTGAATAATGCTCCCTTGTTCATATTAACAACCAACTAGAACATGAATAATATAGTAATGGTGATCAACATCAATCGAATAACAGATAAAACTTGTGTTAGAGTAGATACATGGTCCTTCATAAACCCCTTTACACATGCTCACTTGCAAACTTAACCATAATGCTAGGATGGGTGAGGTGGATGAAACAAGGTTAAGCAAAGGGGAATTGACTTGTTGACCCAAGCTTTGTGATCTCTCAGAGAAATAGGACACATGAATCCACTTAGACATATGTAGGATAAATGACACTAGGGAGTGGGCTGTCTCACACATGTTTAAAGTGTCTAGAAGATTCCCACTAGACTTGTTATCACCCGTCTTCTAGTTGCTTGTGTGAGGTGGATCCAGGATGGATGGTAGAGGGGCAAGCAACTAAGGGATGGAACCACGATTGCCTAGACTCCCAAATGGATGGTTGTCACGCCAATCAAGGCAGCCTTCACTTTATGTTATCCTAGTCCAAGACAACAAATGGGGGAGACCCATATCTGCTCCTGACAAGAGAGATCAAACCTAGACACCAGAAATAGATCAGATGGGGCTTCAGGATACTTACGGTGAAAGGTGAATGGAAATCCTAGCTCTAGGGTTTAGGTGCTAGCAACTGGTGCAGATGACCACTGTCTTGGGAAACGTAACTGTGACAGGGTGAGTAAGAACAAAGTTGGGACTGTCTAGTACCAAGGAGACAGATTTAGTGAAAGATAGTTGACTTGAGCTATCAATGAGTGTTGGCAAAGGGAATGGGAGGTGAGCTTAAGGATAGCGCTAGCTAGGAAATCGGTGCCTTGTGTGTATTGGGCAATGGAGTCAGCATCAACTCAACGTTTCAGTGAACCCACCTGGGATATACCTTGATCTATGGACCCAGAAAGGAGTTAGCCCAGAGAAATTGGGTAACAGGAAAAACCAGCTCAATGGAGGGCTAGCGCTAGGGCTTGGAGAAGCATATTTGCAATTCTAGGGACACCAGGAGGCTAACAACTCAGCGTTGAAGGAGAAATGAGGTCAGGGTAACTTGATCTACAAACCTAAATTAGAAAATCAGCAGAAAAATCAGATCTGTAAGAGTCAAAATCTGATGAGGGGGCTAGGGGGGTTGAAAACCAAAAATTTAGATCTAGGTCAAACCAGCAGGAGTTTGACCAACGTTGCAGTTGATTTGGTGAAGGGGAGGCCCGATCTATGAAACCTAGAAATGGTTTGGCCAAAGATCAGACGATTCCCAAATTTATTGCTTTTTAGGGTTTTTAGTATTTTAGGAGTTTTTAGAAAAATTTGAAGTAAAGCAAGGTACAATGGGATAAGATCTGAAAAGAAGAGACTTACCTGCTAGATCTTACCTGGAAAAACTTGTAGAAGTCTTTAACAGTGATGATCTTTGCTATCTCGATCAATTCTGGAAGATCCCCGTGATTTCTATGGCATATGCAAGCTCCAAGCCACCAATGCGCCCCCTACCCTGCATGAGCAAACGTCAACCATATCAAATTTGCTAATACAAGATAAAGAAACTGAATACTACAAGAAAGTAAAACGAAGTAATCATAGATCAGAATGAAACTAATGAAAGCCCCCTGATCCAAGATGAAGAAAACCGAGTGAGTTGAGGTCCCCCTACAAAAACGCTCCAGCCAAAATGCCCTCCTGTAGACAAAACAATGATAGCAAAAAATATAGATCTCACAAGAATTTCCACAATGCTAGGAAGCTGAAGATTTTCCAATCACCATTTGAGAACATCAAATGCAAAGTAGATCCAGAAAATTTCCACAAAAAAGTCTTTCTATTATTCAGATCCAAGAGCCAAAGACCCCTTACAAATGAGAAGCTCTCTCCTTTAAATAGAAATGAGAGAACCTCAATCATAACCGAATCCTAACCACTTTCAAAACGAGTGGCTAAGATTAAAAGATGAAATGTTCTAATCAATGGTTGAGATGAGCTCAACATACAATACATAGATCAATATAACCATAATTTATCAAAGTGGACTAACCCACCCAAAAAAGGTAACCCACTCAACAAGAAATAAATGAAAGCACATGGTGGGTCCAAGGAGTGTTTGACTAACTCCCTTTGGGTGTCCCCATGGCACAATAAAATAATATAATAATTTAATTCTTTGACTTTTGTGCCTCCTTGAGGAAATCGTGAGCCTCCCAAAAGAGCTCCAGAAAATAATATAAAAATGCCCAAAAATAGATGTGGGCCCAATCAGGAGATGCAACTGCTGGAGAAGGTGTGGAGGACATCACTCTCATCATCATGACACATCCCATGTCACTTCTTTGCCTTAGTAGCCCAAATCGATTTCTTTAATAGCCATTTAATCATTTTTTAATTTGGCTCGGGAAACGTGATCATGCCAAAAAAGCCTCCTAGGGTGCCTACGCTATCAAACTGAGCCCACCAAGCTCTCTGGGATGGGGGTACTATGGTACAAACAAGTGGCTGCAACCCCCCTATGCCCATACAACACCTTAGGAGATCCAACTGAAACATCTCCCTGCTCAAATATCAATTTGTGAAGAAAAACTGCATCAGAAAGGCAGAATGAGCCTGATCACATTTGTAAGTGCTCAGAACTGGAAATAAACTGTCTCATTAGACTTAGAGAGTCCAAATCCATCTAAGGTGTATACTCATACCCGTCATAGGTCTCTATCTGATCATCAATCATATCCAATAAACAATATAACCATCTGTGAATAATCAGACACCAATAATAACTCAGACTATGTCCATCCGCTGCAAGTGTTAAAAGGTTAAGACATGCTCTACAACTCATTTAAGTAACAATCACAACAAGTAGCATTCATTTCATTGGCGGTACATCAACCAATACATATATAAGGCTTTATTTATTATTACTCAGACTTAGACTTTCAAGACTATACTCACTTCATAGCTGTAGCCAATTTGCTAGTGAACGGTGAAGGGTGGAAATGACAAGGTTAAGGCAAAGGATGACTTCCTACTCAACATCATGACACTTTGGACAAGGAAAGGGAATACTCACTATAACCAATGTCAGACAAACAACAACACAAGGAATGGCAGTGCCTCACAAATGGGTGAGTTGTTTAGAGAGTGCTTATTCAACTTAGGCATCATGTCTACATC
Source organism: Pseudotsuga menziesii (assembly GCA_001517045.1). Taxonomy (NCBI): domain Eukaryota; kingdom Viridiplantae; phylum Streptophyta; class Pinopsida; order Pinales; family Pinaceae; genus Pseudotsuga; species Pseudotsuga menziesii. The sequence continues at coordinate 207,056 of LPNX010209594.1, read as the reverse complement.
AAGCTTGATCCAAGTTCATTAGGATCATCATTTTATTCCATGGCCTTTTTGGCCTATATGACCCTTTTGGGACTTCACCAGTGCTTAAAAGCACAAATAATCGCAGCTTTCATCTGGGACATATTAATTTTAACAAGGTCAACAATTTTTGGATATAACATATTTTTAACCATTGCTTTTTTGGACCTTTTCGTATACTCTTCAAGGAGTATTTTAGCATTTCATTGCTCTTGCCCTTTTTACATATGTTAAGAAACACAGTTTTATAATTTTCATCTTTCATGGGTGCATATTCAATATTTTCAATATAGGTAGTACATGAGCTTTCAATTTTAGCCAACAACATCTCAAGTGACTAGGGGGAGTTCTGCACAGTGCCAAACATCGAGACAACCGACCAGAATGATTTAGGCATACTATCCAACTTACCGAAGGCAAGTTTTGTCACCAACTTAGAGCCGAGACACAATATAAATA
>LPNX010209594.1:182083-205993 GCA_001517045.1 Pseudotsuga menziesii | reverse complement strand
TAATTCATCCCTCCTAGGCCATCATTTTTTCCCTCATCTTTTTGGTCAGCATACTCAATCATTCTCACATTATGATCAATGATGAAACAAAATAGGGACAAACTAGAAATATTTAAACAAGAAATTGAGATTAACCCCATTTGTTGTTTATAAAATGAGAAAATATGGAATTGGTCTTTATAGAGCTTTTCATTCACCCAATCAAAGAAATTAGCAAAGTTGAAAGCATTATGCGCCAAGGATGAAAGGAGATAAAATGTTTTACCATTGACCATTTGGCACTTTCGAGACTCTGCTCCACATGATACCATAGAGGACTTCAAAAGCTGGGATGGGAGGGTGGATTGACAAATTAAGACTTGATTTGGATCACCTAAAGATGTTAACACCAATCTTCCATGTGATATGGGACATTTGCTAGAGAAATTGGCAAGATTAAAACTAACATCCCAAGAACTAGACTCCCTATGATTAATCTCCTCAACCAAATCACCTTGATCAAGAATATGACGAGGGATAGTAACAACATTACAAGAATCATTCCTTAGAGGCTCTTGATGATTATTGGGACACAGATTCCGGTTCGAAAGATGTGACAAAGAAGGTTCTAGGTCAATCTCACTTACTATTATATCATCATCATGTGGTTGCTCTTCTTGAGATTGTTCATTACATTCAATTGAGGATAAATGATCATCATCATTCATTTGATAAAGAAAAACATTACTATGTTCATTTCTATCCTCACAAACTTGGTCTTCAACTACAATATGACCACATGATTGCTTTTCAACGGAAGTTTTATTAATTTCCCCCTTTTCTTCTTTTACAGTGATATGATCAAGGTCTAAATCCAGATTTGGATAGGTTGGATACTGACTCAAATTATCATCTATTAGGCAATGACTATGGAGTTTCTCTTCTAAAGGCTCTTTAATGGACTCACAAATGGAAGGCTCAACTATGGATGCTTCTTGATGGTAATCAGGTTCCCTTCCACGGATCAAATCCAGGATTTGCTCTGTGACTGCTTCAGGTAATAATAACAAAGTATCTTGTATGATTTGATTGATATCCCTCTTAATTTCAGCATGGGGTTTTGAAACATTATCCTCAAAGTACTCTGTAACATTCTTATGGATTGCAGGCACGCTCATAATTTGGAACATTTTAGGAGAGGAATGATCCAATTGAGAAAGCAAATTGCCAATATACTGATTATAATCATTGCTAGATTCATACTCTAAAGAATCATCAGTGTTCCTACTCCAACTATCAATTAACAAATCTGTGAACATGTCATACCCAGTGACGGATCCTAGTGCTAAATGATCAAACCATAGTTGAACATCCCCTTGCAAGGATTCTCCTAAGGCTCGCATATAAACATCTTCATTTTTTGCACCTCTAGATTCCATGTAATCCCAGAGAATGTCCAAATGACTTTCAATAGATACATCATTATTTCCACTAAACTGGGGCAACCTCCTAGTGTAATCGTTTGGCATAGGATGAGGTGCTCCTGGTATTTCAGAAAAGTCAAAAGGAGACCGTTTGTCTTATTTTTTAATAGCTCTGGTTACTTGGCTATAAGGCATTGACTGGGACTGACTTCTAGGTTCATGTCGACTTACAGATCCACGCGGGATGGTCGGGAAATTTTTATTGCATGGGTGAGGAAGTTGGTGGATATCATAAAGATTGTGATAACTAGATTCATATCCATAATCATGCTCAAGATCATCCTCATACTCGTAGTCTGACCTCCATCTATTCCTTTCGTTTATTTGTCTTGTGTTTTCAATCATGTTTTTGGTTACTTCTTTCATGTGCCTCGGAAATACATCCGAATTCATTATGATTTATGGTATGCTCTAAGAACTTAAGATTAATATGTTGGGTACGATCCTCAGTGGAGTTGCAGGGTGGAGTCGCGAGGTGAACCACACAAGTAATTCACCAATAAAAGATATGTCGTAGGGAAAGGTGAGGTATGTTGAACCAAGGTAGGCCTCTACCTCCCCGACAACGGTGCCAAAATGTTATCACCCGCCTTGTAGTTGCCTGTGTGAGGTGGATCCAGGATGGATGGTAGAGGGGCAAGCAACTAAGGGGTGGAACTACATCTGCTTAGACTCCCAAATGGATGGTTGTCACGCCAATCAATGCAGCCTTCACTTTATGTTATCCTAGTCCAAGACAACAAATGGGGGAGACCTAGATCTGCTCCCGACAAGAGAGATCGGACCTAGACTCCAGAAAAAGATCAAATGGGGCTTCAGGATACTTAAGGTGCAAGGTGAATGGATACCCTAGCTCTAGGGTTTAGGTACTAGCAACTGGTGACGATGACCACTGTCTTGGGAAACGTAATTGTGACAGGGTTAGCAAGAACAGAGTTGGGACTGTCTAGTACCAAGGAGACAGATTCGGTGAAAGATAATTGACTTGAGCTATCAATGTGTGTTGGCAAAGGGAATGGGAGGAGCGCTTAAGGATAGCGCTAGCTAGGAAATCAGTGCCTTGTGTGTATTGGGAAATGGAGTCAGCATCAACCCAACATTTCAGTGAAGCCACCTGGGATATACCTTGATCTATGGACCTAGAAAGGAGTTAGCCCGGAAAATCAGGTAACAGGAAAACCAGCTCAATGGACGGCTAGCGCTAGGGCTTGGAGAAGCAGACCTGCAATTCTAGGGTCACCAGGACGCTAACAACTCAGCGTTGAAGGAGAAATGAGGTCAGGGTAACCTGATCTACAAACCCAAATCAGTAAATCGGCAGAAAAATCAGATCTGGAAAAGTCAAAATCTGATGAGGGGGCTAGGGGGGTTGAAAACCAATTTTTCAGATCTAGGGAAAACCGGAAAGAACTAGCTCAGCATTGGGGGTGTTCTGGAGTGCTTAGGCCCTGATCTATTAGCCTATTTTGTCAAATTTCAGGAAAAATCAAATCCGGAAAAGTCCAGCTTTTAGTGAGCGTGCTAGGGCTGTTTCAGTCAAAAACTCAGATCTAGGTGAAATTGCCAAGAATTTGGACATCGTTGGGGTTGATTTGGACTGTGTGGGACCCGATCTATCTGTCTGTGAAGTCAGAATTTAGAAAAAGTCAAAACCCTAGCAGGTCAAATTTTTTGTGGGGGGTTAAGCAGTTTTCTGGCAAAAATTCAGATCTAGGTCAAACCAGCAGGAGCTTGACCAGCGTTGCAGTTGATTTGGTGAAGGGGAGGCCCGATCTATGAAACCCAGAAATGGTTTGGCCAAAGATCAGACGATTCCCAGATTTATTGCTTTTTAGGGTTTTTTAGTATTTTACGAGTTTTTCAGAAAAATTTGAAGTAAAGCAAGGTACAATGGGATAAGATCTGAAAAGAAGAGACTTACCTGCTAGATCTTACCTGGAAAAGCTTGTAGAAGTCTTTAACAGTGATGATCTTTTGCTATCCCGATCAATTTTGGAAGATCCCCGTGATTTCTATGGCATATGCAAACTCCAAGCCACCAATGCGCCCCCTACCTTGCATGAGCAAACGTCAACTATATCGGATTTGCTAATACAAGATAAAGAAATTGAATGCTACAAGAAAGTAAAACGAAGTAATCATAGATCAGAATGAAACTAATGAAAACCCCCTGATCCAAGATGAAGAAAACTGAGTGAGTTGAGGTCCCCCTACAAAAACGCTCCAGCCAAAACACCCTCCTGTAGACAAAACAATGATAGCAAAAAATATAGATCTCATAAGAATTTCCACAATGCTAGGAAGCTGAAGATTTTCCAATCACCATTTGAGAACATCAGAGGCAAAGTAGATCCAAAATTTTTTCACAAAAAGTCTTTCTATTATTCAGATCCAAGAGCCAAAGACCCCTTACAAATGAGAAGCTCTCTCCTTTAAATATAAATGAGAGAACCTCAATCATAACCGAATCCTAACCACTTTCAAAACGAGTGGCTAAGATTAATAGATGAAATGTTCTAATCAATGGTTGAGATGAGCTCAACATACAATACATAGATCAATATAACCATAATTTATCAAAGTGGACTAACCCACCCAAAAAAGGTAACCCACTCAACAAGAAATAAATGAAAACACATGGTGGGTCCAAGGAGTGTTTGACTAACTCCCTCTGGGTGTCCCCATGGCACAATAAAATAATATAATAATTTAATTCTTTGACTTTTGTGCCTCCTTGAGGAAATCGTGAGCCTCCCAAAAGAGCTCCAGAAAATAACATAAAAATGCCCAAAAATAGATGTGGGCCCAATCAGGAGCTGCAACTGCTAGAGAAGGTGTGGAGGACATCACTCTCATCATCATGACTCATCCCATGTCATTTCCTTGCCTTAGTAGCCCAAATCGATTTCTTTAATAGCCATTTAATCATTTTTTAATTTGGCTCGGGAAACATGATCATGCCAAAACAACCTCCTAGGGTGCCCGCGTTGTCAAACTGAACCCACCAAGCTCTCTAAGATGGGGGTACTATTGTACAAACAAGTGGCTGCACCCCCCTATGCCCATACAATGCCCTAGGAGATCCAATTGAAACATCTCCCTGCTCAAAAATATCAATCTGTGAAGAAAAACTGCATCAGAAAGGCATAATGAGCCTGATCACATCTGTAAGTGCCCGGAATTGGAAATAAACTGTCTCATTAGACTCAGAGAGTCCAAATCCATCTAAGGTGTATACTCATAGCCCTCATAGGTCTCTATCTGATCATCAATCATATCTAATAAACAATATAACCATCTGTGAATAAGCAGACACCAATAATAACTCAGACTATATCCATCTGCTTCAAGTGTTAAAAGGTTAAAACATGCTCTACAACACATTCAAGTAACAATCACAACAAGTAGCATTCATTTCACTGGCGGTACATCAACCAATACATATATAATGCTTTATTTATTATTACTCAGACTTAGACTTTCAAGACTATACTCACTTCATAGCTGTAGGCAAAGGCTAAGGCAAAGGATGACTTCCTACTCAACATCTTGACACTTTGGACAAGGAAAGGGAATACTCACTATAACCAATGTCAGACAAACAACAACACAAGGAATGGCGGTGCCTCACAAATGGGTGAGTTGTTTAGAGAGTGCTTATTCAACTTAGGCATCATGTCTACATCAAGCTTGATTTAAGTTCATGAGGATCATCATTTTATTCCATGGCCTTTTTGGCCTATATGACCCTTTTGGGACTTCACCAGTGCTTAAAAGCACAACTAATCACAACTTTCATCCGGGACATATTAATTTTAACAAGGTCAACAATTTTTGGATATAGCATATATTTAACCATTGTTTTTTTGGACGTTTTCTTATACTCTTCAAGGAGTATTTTAGCATTTTGTTGCTCTTGCCCTTTTTACATATGTTAAGAAACACAGTTTTCTAATTTTCATTTTTCATGGGCGCATATTCAATATTTTCAATATAGGTAGTACATGAGCTTTCAGTTTTAGCCAACAACATCTCAAGTGACTAGGGGGAGTTCTGCACAATGCCAAACATCGGGAAAACCGACCAGAATGATTTAGGCATACTATCCAACTTACCAAAGGCAAGTTTTGTCACCAACTCAGAGCCGAGACACAATATAAACAGGGAGGCTTGTCCAACAAAGGTTCTAGCAGGGAAAAAGGTCCTCCATGCCATAAGTCAAGAAGTCAGTCGGGTTGAAGACTAAACTGGAAGGTAATGGATGGGTGGAAACAGTGAAAGATGAAGCCAACATTAGCAAGCCAAAACAATGGCGGGAATGACTACCTCTATTCTCCCTAAGGAGGGTAAAACCAATGAGTATAGATCAAGAACTTCCAAGTCTAAGTAGGGACATCAGTACATAGTACAAAATACACTCAAATCCATATAATTATGACCGCCAGATCATGATACCACAAGTTAATACATGTCACAAAAATTAGTATAAGGGCAATAATAACCATAACACAATACAAAATGTTGAGTCATAACCATGCAATATAATCCATCTGAGACACCATCGATCCAATGAGAAAGAACTGACATAAAACTGGGCATCAATGACTGCTCCGTAATGACATAAATGGCTACATCGGTCCTCAAATCTGAGTGTCCTGAGACTCAGTCCTGACATGGGAGAGTACAATAGTCCACTAATATAATAATGATCCATCAAAACTGCTCATCTCAGCATCTCATATGTAAGAGATCTGGCTGAAAAATGTACTGTGTCTGAAAAATAGAATATGGTAGCCTGGCTACTATATATGTGATAACAAGACTCTAACACGTATCCTTTAGCTTGCTTTGAAGCCCGATCTTGGCTCCATGAGGATCTTTTTTAGAACCATTGTGCTGAGTGCACAACTAACTGTAGCTTTAAAACCAAGTTTTAGGGGACTCTTAGAATTAGAAGTCCCTTACTCCATCTCACATCCATGCCCTTTTGGGCTTCGTGAAGAATAATCATTACATAATATTAGCCAGTAGTCATTTAGATTTTGCATTTGTTTCACATCTTGCTTTTATTTGGCGCTTTTCATATCTTAACCCTCCTATGATTTTACATGTTCTAAAAAACACAACTATTTGTAGCTTTCATAGTGGTACATCCAATTGAATTTCAATAGCCTTTTGGCTTGCATTTCATTTAGATATAGCATGAGTCACAATAATGCATATAATGATGAAAATATTACTTGCTTCGAAGACTAATGGAAAAACTTCAAGGACATATGCCAACCTATACTGCACTCAAACATCCTGGGTGCAAGATGAATGCGATCGCAAGCATAGCAATACGCAACATTAGAGCCGAGACACAGAACATAGAGTTTATCCAATACAGAGGTCAAGTGGGGGAAAGTCTTTGATCTCACAAGTCCATGTCTAAGTTAAAGGCCACGTCTCAAAAATGGAAGAAATAGATGTGTGAAGACAATGATGAGTGGTGCCAAAATAGCATGGTTATGGTTAAGTATGCATAAAGTAGGCAATACTAGTGAGCATAAGTAAAAATCTTAAACATTCAATACCATAAACCAACTCATAGTGACAAGTCTATAATATCAACCAGAAACAACATCACCATTGTACATCATCATGCCGAGTTAAAGTTATTATTAATTAAGATGAGCAAGAGAGACAAATAATAACACCCAAACGCAACATATATACCTGCTTAACGATAAACCTGTCTCTGATAATAACCATGAAGAACACCTTCGACTGCAAGGGGGCAAGGAAAATATACTAGCATCATGCTCTGCTACTTTGCTAAGTGAACCATGGCTAAAACAAAATCATCTCAATGGGGTCATGCTAGGCTAAGTTCTGACAAGGGACTCTGCAATGCTGCTTGGTAGGCTCTGGCTAGCTCAAGAGAGTTGAATTTCATACCAAGGAAGTGTTCCCCTAGTGACTTTGTGCCTGAGTCACTAAAAGGGGACAAGTTACATAACCCTTGCATTAATTGTTTGAGAAAAGTAATTAATGTCACTTCAGAGTTATAAAGTGACTTTTCAATTAAATTTTAGTGGGAGTTGAAAATAAATTATTTATTGGAGAGAAAAAGTGAATTTTCTTATCCATTGATGAGAAATCACTAGATTAAATGTGGGCCCTTGATCTAGTGACCGTTCAACTACCCCAAAAGGTGAGATAAAAAGACAAGGGAAAACAATAAAAAGGCACTTCATTCCTCATTTGTATTAACCAAGAGAGTTGGAGAGGAGGTCAATTTTTTGAGAGGAGCAACACAGAGAGAGCATTGTGGGCATGTTACCACCTAAGTTGTACTTAGTGGTTTTTTATCAAGTGATCCTGGTGAATTGGACAAGGATAACTTGTCCAAACTTCAGAAGACCTTTGGAAGTACTTCTGGGAAGTGCTTGTTGTACTATATCACATGTTCATACCCCATGGGGGAGTTGTAATAAATGTTCTAGCATGATAGTGTCTGTAAAAGACTCGGTCTCTTAGACTTTATTTGTCAATTCGATCAGCGCAGGGTGTTTTTTCCCTTGGTTATTATTGGTTGTTGAATAAACGACTGATAATTTCTGAGTTTTTCACTCCATACCTCCAAAGTTGGGGTGGTCGGCTTGGCATTTAGGCCTATTGAGGTTATTAGAGTCTATGTGTCAATGCATAAGCATGTTAGACATCATGGTCGAGTCATATGAACATGTCTAAGTCCCCCTAGGTGTTTTTCAATTTTTCAAATTTTTAGTTTTTTAGTGTTTTTTATTAAAAATTTAATTTTTCCAAAACTTAGGCTATTTTTTAATAGTTTAATTGGAAAAATTGATTTTGTAATAAAAGTGGGCCAAATAATCAGTCTCAGTCATGTAGGTGCTCATTTTCAAGCTAAGAGCACCATGTAAACCCATGGACCCACTATTTCCTAGTTTTGAGTGATTTTCCATCACTCAGGTCAGAAAGCCCCACAAATCAATTATTGATTATTTTAATTAATAAATTGATGAATAATGGAGCAAATCCAAAATCATAAATCAGTGGATTCTCAGCCGATTTGATTGAAATCAGTCAGATCTGAAGCAGATTGACTGGATTTGACAAATCCTTGACTGAAGGAGGTGATCCAATTAGATCCAGAGTTGATCTTCAGCTGTCTTCATGGGGAATTGCGAACTCTCTTGGCTGGATGTCCTGTATTTTGTATATATCTAGGCACAACTCCCTCTTACAAGCTAGTTAGAACTGGGATTGAGGTGCTGCTGCTATTGTACTGTTGTTATTGTTCATTTGAAATAAAGAGAAGCTTTGGAGGCAAGACGGTGTTGTGCCATTGTATGTGTGGATGATCATTGCCATTATTTTACTGAGGTAACCTGTATCTGTGTTCATGATTTGCTAATTGCTTGTAGATCCGTTGTTAAGATTGATAATAAGCTTATTATAATCTTGATAGGAAAGGTGCTTTTCAATAAGTTTATTGGCCATCTCTTTCCTTTGATGCATGTTTAGAGATCTAGATTCAGCATGTCCTATAAGCTTATATGCATGTTATTTTGAATCTCTGTGTATGTACTAATCAGATCTCATAAGTTTTTCGGCAAGTTTTTTGATTTCAGCTAAGCTGCAGGTTCCTACATTGGAGAGGATGCTGATCTAGTTTGCTTCTTCACTCTCTCCAAATCCTTCCAAAGGCATAGTCCCTCGACATTCCACCTGAAAGCTCCATTGTGGATCTTCAAGGAAACCAGCATTTCTCTCCTCCTCTTCCTCCCTCAAAATCAACTCTTTTACCCGGTTACTTTGTTCATAGCTTTGATTTTGTTTAGATCTATCATCTTAAAAGTAATTTCAACATAGATCTATCCTCTCAAAACCCATAGTCTAGATCTTGCTCTTAAAAGGTTTCATAAGCTTTCTAGATCTAGCTTTAGGGAAATCGTCTTTTTTTGCATGTAATTTAAAAGAAAATTTGTAGCTTGCATGCATTTGATTTCTGTTTGCTGTACGTTAAAATTTCATATTCTGCAATAAAAGTGCACATCTTATTGGCTGCCCAAAAGGCAAGCTAAGATCCCAAGGAAACCCTGCTTTCCTTGGTTCCTGTTTTCCCCTTTTAACTAGTTTTCAGCTTACCTTTTTTTGGTTAAAAGTGAGCTGACCCAAAGGTACTTTCAGAGTGCTTTTGGGCATATTTCAGTCTGATATGCTTGCTGGTTTTTAGCAGGTTTGACAAAAAATAAAGGAAGCTGTTGTTCGGAAGTGGCCTCAGGAGCGTTCAAATCCCCCCCAGGGGTCTTCCATTTGACTAAAACCTTTAATTTTCGCATTTTGTAAGCTCTTGATTTCATTCCATATAAGGATCAAGAGGAATTATATCAGTTCTCTGATATTGTAACCGCTGTTAATAAAAAATATTTTTTGAATAGGGTCTTTCGAGCCCATTCCCCACCCCCCCTGGGGGGATTTGCGTCGGTGTCCTTTTTGTTGCTTTTTGCTCATTTCTTTTCAAACTAGCATTGATCTAATCTGCAGGGTAGTATACTTGATTTCATTATCAATTTCATATTCCATATTTTATATTTCAAAGTAATTGTAATACTTACCCCACGACTTCCCGATTGACCCGAAAGGAGAAAGAGATTCGTGGTAGGACTAATTAGGAAACTAGAATTGTGTATCTGCTTTCTTTTCTATCAGTCGTTTTTCAGCTATTATAAAATTAACCCCTCCTCGATTCCCCGATTGAGATCCACTTGGATCGAAAGAGGTTCCTGGAGGGTTTTCTTTTAAACAAGAACACCCATTGTAAAATTTAGTAAAATTGACAAGACTCCGGTGTGTATGCTCTGCACTTGGCTGCGGTTCGTCCGATCAGTCAAGCTGTATCAAAAGCACTTGAGTGACTAGAATAATTAGGATTCAATTTCCCAATTAACCACCACAGGAGAAACTACAATGCCTCGATTAAACCATAAACGGTGGCAAAATACCCAAAGGAAGTGGGAACTCCTGGACAATGACGTTGAGGCACTGATCTCTATTACATCCTAGCCGGTGTATTATAAACATAGTCTCAGAGAATCCATCTAGCCTACACATTCCTTGCGGGTAGCCGTAGCGGTTTTTACTTTTGTACATACTCCAAGTACCCCCCGGGTATATCTGGAGTCCCCCTTTACCTAATTTAATCAACTCATACTTCACATTTAACTTAAAACATACCAAGATGCAATCACAAAACATTCAATCCAAGCACATGCAAGCACATCGATCTTATTGATTTGACTCCATTTTAAGGAACTGGTCATTTTTGCTTCATATATACATTGTGTATCAGCTTTGTGCTTTCGTGTGTTTATTTTCGTATCTCATCATCTTTAATTGTCTATAGTTAAAATATTCAAACTCCTAAGTAACTGATTCGGTTTAACATCATCACACTAAGAAATCATCCTTAGTAACTTAATAGGATCTACCCCCCTTGGCTTCGTTAGGAGTTGAGCCTAAACGAAGGAGTCAAGAACAAAGTGATAGCCTTGACTCGAGACTTGCCTCGAAGGACACACTGAGTGGCTTGAAGATTTCTGCCACGTGACCCAGGTGTGTGAAAGGCGGCAACAGGGCACAAATTCCAATGCAACCTACAACATTGTCCAACATCATGAAAAACAAGACAACATGCACAAATTCCAAGGAGGATTGAGCACATATTCTGAGGTGACTGACACATTTTTCGAGGGAGTGTTTGCAGCATTTGCATCAGCTGTACTGTTATTTTCTGAAGCATTCCGTACAGAGAGCAGTCAGTGACAAATTTCTAGACATTGTATTGCACTGAAATCGAGGACAGATTTTAAAGTGGAGTGGCACGAGTTTCCTGCTTGTGATTTGCACAGAAACCTAGGTAAACTGTAGCTTGTCTTACACATAATTCAAGGTTGATGCTGTACTGTATGGTCTCATGCAGAGGCACAAAATTCTAGGCTAGAAGATGGCAGAGTTATGAGATAAGTTTATTAAATGTTGATTAAGACTGCTGTACATTTCATTTTGAAGAAATAAAAATTACTCTCTCAAATAGGTTTTCGCCTTGTGGGTTTTTCCTGAGCAGTTTGCCAAAAACTCCTGTATCTGAAAATTTCAGGGTTGGCTGAGCTTTTAAGTCTGTTCATTCATATTTGTATAAGTTTCTTAGTGTTTCAAGCTTCATAGTTGTTTATTAGTCGAAATTTCATTTACAACAGAGAAATTTAATGCGGTTTAGCATTAAACTCATGGTCTAAAATTAAACTTGAAACCGACATTGGGAAACTCAGAAATTAACAGGCTGTGATTTTTCAGATTTCAGAGGGAGTTTTCTTTTGTTCAATAGAGGCAGGTTTGGAGTTCCATTTTCAGTGTGATGGCCACTGGGTTGAGGCTGGAGGACAGGTTGGATGGGGCAACCGACTTCATTCTGTGGAAAGCTAGGATTTTACTTATGCTGGAGTAGAATGAGTTGTGGGATGAATTAGTAAATAACACTTGAGCAAAACCAGTGCAAGTACCTGCTTCTACGGATGCAGCAGCATTGGTAGCCTTCAACAAGGACATCAAGGTGAGGAGGATTATCCTTAATGCAGTGAAGGACCATGTGATCCCACATATTACAGGTAAAGACCGTGCATATAAAATGTGGGATGCCTTCACCAATTTGTACCAAAGTTTGAATGAGAATCAAAAGATGATACCGAGAGAGAAACTAAAGAGCATAAGGATGACGACATTTGAGAATGTTGCTTCTTACCTTACCAGGATCACTCAGGTGAGGGATTAGCTTGCAACACTAGGGGAGAAGGTTGATGGCGGTGAGCTAGTGTGGACAACATTGAATGGCGTGACAAAGCCATGGACTGTTTTTGTGGAGGCCATTGTAGCCAGAGAGAAAATGTCTTCTTGGGACCGTCTTTGGGACGACTTCATTCAAGAGGAGACTTGGAGAAGTTATGTGTAGGATAGCTCATCAAACGATAAGGAGGAAGAGGAGAATGTTGCCTTGTCAGCAGAAGGTCCAAGAAGGGACCTAAGGGAAAGCTAGGATTTTACTTATGTTGGAGTTATGCTGGAGTAGAATGAGTTGTGGGATGAATTAGTAAATAACACTCAAGGAAAACCAGTGCAAGTACCTGCTTCTACAGATGCAACAGCATTGGTAGCCCTCAACAAGAAGGACATCAAGGTGAGGAGGATTATCCTTAATGCAGTGAAGGACCATGTGATCCCACATATTATAGGTAAAGACCGTGCATATAAAATGTGGGATGCCTTGACCAATTTGTACCAAAGTTTGAATGGGAATCAAAAGATGATACCGAGAGAGAAGCTAAAGAGCATAAGGATGACTACATTTGAGAATGTTGCTTCTTACCTTACCAGGATCGCTAAGGTGAGGGATTAGCTTGCAACACTAGGGGAGAAGGTTGATGGTGGTGAGCTAGTGTGGACAACATTGAATGGTGTGACAAAGCCATGGACTGTTTTTGTGGAGGCCATTGTAGCCAGAGAGAACATGTCTTCTTGGGACCATCTTTGGGATGACTTCATTCAAGAGGAGACCTGGAGAAGTTATGTGTAGGATAGCTCATCAAACGATAAGGAGGAAGAGGAGAATGTTGCCTTGTCAACAGAAGGTCCAAGAAGGGACCTAAGGGAGGGTCTAAGCTGAGAGGTGAGCAGAAGGACTTGAGTAGAGTCAGTTGTTATGCATGCAATGTGTTTGGCCATTATGTTGGTCAATGTTCTAATAAGAAGAGTGATAACCAGGAGAAGGAGGAACAAGTTGTAGCTACAACTAAGATAGAGAGTTATGCTGCGAAGTTCGAAAAATAATTCTATTGTCATAGTTGTTTTGAGTTGCGGCATTAGTAGACCTATGGATGTAGGGAAGTGATAGTTGAGAGTGCATATTGTGATCATATCACTGGCATGGGAGATGCATTCTTCACTATAGAGACTATTCTAGAGCATCTCACATAGGATGGAGAGGGCACAGTGGATGTAATCAGAGGAGTGAGACGAGTACGGTTCCAAACTAAGATACCAGACACGCTCAAAAGGGCTTGCGTGTCTCGTGTCTGGGTGTCCGACACAGACACACTAACAGATCGTGTCGGACACGACTTTTCAGCGTGTCCTGATTTGGGACACGCGTGTCCTGTAATGTCACCAACGTGTCATGATAATAGGACACGTTTTCCATCTTGATGTACACGTTTTTCAAGACGATTGATAGATGAGATTCTTAATTCTTCCATCTTGACTTACCCCTCTTTGTATTTACTATTACTATTAGTCTATTTGGCATTTGTCAGTGGCATTCCGACATCTATGTAATCCCTTTTGATTTTGATGACTTAATGAGAAATATGGTTTTGACTCATGAGTATTGGCATCTTGATTTATGACTATCATGAGTATCGTGAGTTATCTAGGTCTCATGACCTCATTGTGATTACTGATTTGATTTCTAGATGTGTAATTACTAATGTTAAATGTGCATTGATTATGATTTCTATTGAATATTTGTAAAAATTTGGATCTATATGTCTATATTTTTAATATATATAATTTTTTAACATATATATAACGTGTCTTACGTGTCTTGATTTCGGGGGTCACTATGTCCGTGTCGAACACTCAAATCCCCGTGTCCTCGTGTCAGGTGACATAGGTTCCAACTAGAGTTTGGAGAGCTTATGGAAGTATCAAGAGTGTTCTATGTTCCAGGGCTGAGAGATAGTATATTCTCTATTCTAGCCTCGGAAGGTGCAAGGTATGCAGTGATGTTCAAGAAGGAACACATTCATTTTCCCAGTGGGAGTGGATCCGGTTGATCCTGTGTTGATAGGTCATCGGGGAGATGGTGAATATGTAGTGCGTGGCCAACCTACATCTGGAGGGTCTGGGGGATGACAGGTTCTGAGATTGAGACAGAAAGTGAGCGAGAAGTTCCTAGGATTGATGTGGCGTCGAGTAGTCAGCCCTCAGTTTAGAGGGGAGAGTGAAATGCTCCGAAGATTGAAGTGGTACTGAATATTCAGTCTTCGATTTAGGGGAGTACGTGAGAGGCCATTTCTTCCAGTGCCTGCAAGAGGGTCACTTGGAATGACTTGTCATTAATGGATGAGAAAGATGAGACTTCTCAGCATGTGGCACCAGTGTAGACTGTAGGATCTGTAGAGGGACAATTTTAAAAATAGAGAAAGCTTCGACAACCGACTGTATGAAACTAAAGTGTGATTTTGGTGGAGGACAAGCCAGAAGAACTTCCTGTGCGAAGTGGGAGTGGTGAGTGTTGCAACTCAGAATGTCCTTCATGCAATGATGCCTAAGATGAATAGACACTAGATTCAACCTTTCTAAAGAGGAGTTTAGAAAGTGTGGGAATTTTTTATATTGTGTAAGAAGCACACGAGCATGTTAGAATTTCGATAGCAGTATAACCAGGATCAATAAAGAATGACAAAGCACATAAACAAAATCAATGTGGAGCTGGTTTAACAACGGTGATGATCTATCACCTCCCAGCCATAGACAAAAAACAGTTTGTCTCCCCTGAGCTCACACCTTCCAATAGAGATCGATGTACATCGAGATAGTAGTAGCATAAACCCCAAGAAAATATAAGAGAAACTCCTCCAAAGTGGAGAACCCCAAAAACACTCCTTCTAGATACAATAGGGAACTCCTTGTAATAGAGATGAACTTGCTTGTTTCAGTGTCCAAATGAGGAGAGGCGCCTTCTATTTATACTGTTTCTTGGTGACTTTTAACTAGTGCCGACTTGACTTATTTACTGGGCCAACTTGTGTTTCGCCACAATAAAACACATTTTATTATTTAATTTCTTGGGTCGACATGAGTGAGGGTGTGAGGATGCCTCACGTAGTTACCACAACAACGCTCCCTCTTAGCCAAGGAGGCATCACCAACATTATCATGCTAGAACACATTTGGATATTATCCCTACATTTGGATATTATCGACACAGTCTCAGTCTAACGAGAAGTTTTAACAAATCAATCTTCGTGCATCGACTGAATCTAGTTCATTGGAGAACATGCACTAGCTCCACAACTGTGCCTAGTACATTGGGAAGTTGCTCATGCGTCAACTCAACCCATTTCGTCAGGGAACATGCACCATATCAACACGCTTCAGATCAACCCAATACATTGTGGAACATGTGTTCAATGCACCTCAACACAACCCAAGGAGCTCACTAGGGCTAAAACTGCTAGTGAGTCATCACCACATCATGGGCTACAACGTCCTGATGACTACATGGGCTAACACCTTATAACATCTATAAGGACTGCAATCATATGAGGGCTCACAAGGGCTACAATTCTGTGTGAGACTTTCATCATGCCTGCATGGGATACAACGCACAAATCTCCCAACCGCAAGGGTTGATGGACACCATCCCAGTAAGTCTCTCACCCACAAGGTTTGCTGGGCAACAACCCATTGACAAGTCTCCCAACCACAAGGGTTGTTGAGCACCAACCTAGTGACAAGTCTTCCAACCACAAGGGTTGTTGGGCACTAACCTAGTGCATCGAGGAGTCCATGTGTGACGACTCAACCCAATCTATCGAGGAGTCCATATGTAACGACTCGACCTAATTCATCGGGAAGTCCATATCTAATGACTCAACCCAATTCATCGGGTAGTCCATATGTAACGATTGAACTCAGTCTGCATAGGACATGATGTTCACACATAATCATTTGGAGTTCACACAAAAATCATATCCATTTACATAGAACCTCAGTCAACATAGGACATGATGTTCACACAGAATCATCCGGAGTTCACAAAGAACTTAGGTGTTCACATAGAATCACCGCACACAAGTGTAGGACACATATCTCTGGTGTTCACACAGAATCACCGTCACAAGTGAACTCAGGTGTTCACACAAAATCCCTGTCACGGTCCACAAGTGTTCACATAGAGCTCAATTGTTCACACAGAATCACCATCCACAAGTGAACTTAGTTGTTCACACAGAATCACCATCCACAAGTGAACTCAGTTGTTCACACAGAATCACCATCACGTTCCACAAGTGTTCACATAGAGCTCAGAGGTTCACATAGAATCACCATCCACAAGTGAACTCAGATGTTCACACAGAATCACCGTCACGGTCCACAAGTGTTCACATATAGCTCAGGTGTTCACACATAATCACCATCCACAAGTGAACTTAGGTGTTCACATAGAATCACAATCACGTTCCACAAGCGTACCGAGCTCAGCCTTTCGTCTTAATGAGGGTATAATCATGGGACTAATCTCCCACTCCATCACAGAGTGTTAGGGAGTAAAGTACAGTCCATCCTTTATCATATAGGTACTGGTGTGCTCTCATAGAATCCTTTGAGAAACTATAGACCTGTATGAGAGAGTGTCAAGAGATAGTCTCCCCACCCCATCTCAGGATGTCTAGGAGTCCTCCCTCTGTGCTGGAGCGTTCTGGTCCCTTTGTATTTGAGCATCTTGCTCCCTTTGTAACTGAGCATCCTACTCCCTCTTTGGAGTTGTCCATAGGTACGGTGTAAGTATCCATCAGTCATCATGCTCGATCTGCTCTGGATCTCAACTGTTCTTTTCCTTAACTTAGGAAGACTTCATTAGGTTTCTGCCACACCATCCATAACTGATGCAATAGGCCAGGATCCTCATCTCAAGGACTAGCTCCCTTCGTCTCCTTAGAAATCGACTAAGTAACTCTTGTCCTCCAGGATCCATCTGCCATGACTCTAACTGGAAAGTATCTATTTTCCATAATCATTGAAGAAGCAAACATCTATAGTAGAGAGATCTGCATCCATTGGAGCCTTCTGCTCTAAATCGCCAATCTCTATATGTAAACATCTGGGACTGTGGGTCATGTATTGGGTCCTCATTTGTCTGTCGTTATTGTTGAGCAGTCATGACGTCTATTTAACTGTATCGTCTGGAAGTCATCCTTCTTCCTGGGTTGAGAGTCATGCTCCTAGAAGCTTCCTGCTTCCGATCCATCTATTCTTTTTGAGTATCAATGGGGTCACTTGTCCTTTAGAACAAGTCTCATCATCAATTTCTTGTAGGCTATATCATATGGTCTTTTCCCTACAAGTCAAATCCCCTCAGATGGTTAGGGACATTGTATAATCAAATTGATCTTATGTAATGACAATAGTTCATACAGGTATGTAGGCACCTTAGCCAATGCTTCAACGCAAAACAAACATGGTTACTATGTGGGCTTGCTATCTCCATTATAACATACCATCAAGCTATGTCATAGGGTTCGCCGATTTTGAAACTTGAGGTTCGAAATTCGGCGAATCTCAAAAAAAAATTCTGATTCGTTGAGGTTCGACTATTAAATTCGCCAGTTTTAGAGTTTTGACTTCATCGGCCTAAAAGTTTCAAATTCACTAGTTTTATTACGTGAGCTGCGAAGTATGTGTAGCCAGGTTTGGTCCAAATTTCGTGTAAATGACTTATCTACATCTTTCCTTCTTTTATCGTATCTACGGCAACAGATATTTGCAACTAAACTGTATCAAGATGGTCACCAACAACAACTGTTTTTGCTACGAAAGAAAAACCTCCATTCAAATAGTTTTTCCGGCTACATCAAGTGAAGACTTTGACGCCCAATTGTGGCAGTGTCTACATTGATATTGATTCCCGTCTAAATCTGTTCTAGCTTCCGTTTCCTTGTTTTCCGTTGGATTCATTAAAATTGTGTTTGCTTTGTTTTTATTTTAATTATTAAAAATAGGGCAGGTAAAAGCACAAGTCATAAATAGATACCTTATATGGTACATATATAACGTATTAATTATAGATATTATTATAATTATTCTTATATTATATTATCATGTTATAAATTATATTATATTACTATGTTATAAAATAGAACATTAAATATTTATATTGGAAAAAATTATATTAATAAAATGTTAAATTTTTTTTTTAAATGTATATTGTCGAACTTAATGCCGAACCTCATTTCGAATCTCATAAAAGATTTCGAATTTGAATCAAATTTCGAGGTTGTCGAATTCGAATTTGAACCCGAACCATGTGACATAGCGGCATCAAGAGTGTGCACTACTCTAAGCATGTTAGAAGGAGATGTCATCCTAGATGGGTTCATGGGATGTTGTGCAACATTACGGGCTATTTAACAGTCATGTACAAATACTACATTATCCTATTGTTCATCAATAAAAGAACTATGTCACATGCTCAACAAACTTCCTAAATATAGGAATATAGATTTGCATAAAACATATCCAAAAACAACCAGATCTAGTCTACCAGAGCAAAATAATGAAATACTTATCTTTTATTGTTTTGTTGGTGGGCTCCTACTACCTTCTTGTAGAAATTATGAGAGCCCACTAATCTTCATCTTCTTGTTGGGAGTCCATTGCTGCCTCGATCTTTATATCATCACTTCAACATGGGGAGTACTAGAAGAACTCTGTACGATCCTCATTCTTTGGCTTCTTGTGAGAGGTGTCTTCATCAACATCTACAGTTGAGGCTTCATGCTTCCTTTTCTTTGAATCACTACACTCTTTGGCATAGTGTCCATATTTATTGCATTTGTAGCATCGGATTTGTGAAAGATTCTTCTTTTTCTTTTGATCTGGAGTAGGACTTGATCTTCCACCTTTGTCTTTCTTGCTACTTTCTTCCCTTACCTTTTCCTTTCTTGGCATGAGATGTAAGGGATTGAATTTCTTTGGTTTGAGTGCCATGTATCATACCTCTTGTTGCAAGTCTTGTCTCTTCTTGCATGCAAACTGCCATATACAATGAAACTAAGGCAACTTAGGTTTCCCAACAAGGCTCTAAATGGATGTTCTCAAGATGGAGGGAGACCGTGCAGGGTGTTCATGACAAGTTCTCTATCATTAAGTTGATCTCCAATGGTGCTAAGTTGATCTTTTAATGGTGCTATCTTCAAATAGCTTCTTCAAGGCTCCAAACATCTTCTTAGCAGTCTTCTTTTGAGAGATTTGAGGAACCAAATGGTCTTTTACAGAATCTACCAAGATTCTCCTTGTCATTCTTCCTCTACTAAGACTTCTTGGTTTCCTCTTCTGGTTTTGGAACCTTTTCGTTCACAAACTTCAAAAGTCATTTTCATCTAAGATAAGAACCCTATACTTCCATGATGTGAAGTTGTTAGTCCCATCAAGCCTGTCCTCAACCTTCATGCCAATCATCTTGACTGCAAAGCTGAACTAAAACCCTAGCAGGAGCTAGGTCAAATTTTGAAGTGTGAATACTTGCAAAAATGATTCCACAGGGAGATGCACTCTATCAAAGCGAGATGAATATGGACATAATAGCTCAAAGTTGGAAACCCTAGTTTCTCGATTTCAATAGAGAATAGGTTAGAAATGAAATTTTTTGGATATGAAATCTGCTTCCATAGATAGTTGCGCCCTATCGAGGCGAGCTGAAGAAAGATAAGAACGAGCCAAAATAGTGGGCAAAAGGGATAGATCTTTGGAGCCCTAGGTCTTGACTTTGGCAATATTAGGTCAAAAATTGAAATTTCATCAAACTGGATTTGGCCTCCACAAAAAGATGTGCTCTCTTAGGGAGAGTTGCTCTATGCTCTTTTCTAGATGATTTGAGGTTGTAAACATCGAAACGTGGAGCCCTTGATTCTGGCAATGGCTTCTTTTAGCACTGCTCTGATACCATGCTAGATTTTTGATAGCAGTATAACCAGGATAACTAAAAGAATGACAAAACACAGAAGCAAAATCAATGTGGAGCTGGTTTAACCACGGTGATGATCTATCACCTCCCAGCCATAGACAAAAATTGTTTGTCTCTCTCAAGCTCACACCTTCCAATAGAGATTGATGTACATTTAGATAATAGTAGCACAAACCCCAAGAAAAGATAAGAGAAACTTCTCCAAATTGGAGAACCCCAGAAAATGCTCCTCCTAGTTGCAGTAGCGAACTCCTTGTATCAGAGTCGAACTTGCTTGTTTTAGTGTGTCTGAATGAGGAGAGGCACCTTATATTTATACTATTTCTGGGTGACTTTTAATTGGGCCCAACTTGTGTTATGCCACAATAAAATACATTTTATTTTTTAATTTCTTGGGCCGACTTGAGTGTGAGGATGCCTCACACAGCTACTACAACAACATATCAGATTACCAGCTTTGGTGAAGAATCAATTCATCTTCTTTAGTGATAAGTTGGGAGAGTGGGAGAACACTTTCCTTGGTAAGAGGGAGTATTGAATTTTATACCAAGGAAGTGTTCCCCTAGTGACTTTGTCCCTAAGTCACTAAAAGGGGACAAGTTACATGACTTTTGCATTAATTGCTTGAGAAAAATAATTAATATCACTTTAGAGTTATAAAGTGACTTCAATTAAATGTAAGTGGGAGTTGAAAATAAACTATTTAATGGAGAGAAAAGTGAATTTTCTCATCCATTGATTAGAAAATTAGAAATCACTAGATTAAATGTGGGTCCTTGATTTAGTGACCGTTCAGCTACCCCAGAAGCTGAAATGAAAAGACAAGGGAAAACAATAAAAGGGCACTTCATTCCTCATATGTACTAACCAAGAGAGTTGAAGAGGAGGCGTCCTTCTTGAGAGGAGCAGCACAGAGAGAGTATTGTGGGCACACATTCCAATGCAACCTACAGTACTGTTCAGCAGTATAAAACCAAGTTAGCAGGCACACATTCTGAGGAGGAGGATTGAGCACATATCCCAAGGTGACTCATGTTTTTCGAGGGAGTGTTTTCAGAATTTACAGCGGCCATCCTGTTATTTTCTGAAGCAGTACGTACAGAGAGCAGTCTGTACAGTGACAAATTTCTAGACATTGTATTGCACAGAATTCGAGAACAATTTAATAGTGGAGTGGCACGAATTTCCAGACTGATTTGCACAGAAACCGAGGCAAACTGTAGTCTGTCTTACACAGGATTCGAGGTTGAGGCCATACTGTACTGTCCCAGGTAGAGGTATGAATTTCTAGGCTGGAAGATGGCATGGGTTACTAGATAAGTTTGTCATTAAATACGGATTAAGGCTGCTGTACATTTCATTTTGAAGAAGAAATGAAAATTACCCTCTCAAACAGGTTTTCACCTTGTGGGTTTTTCCTGGGAAGTTTGTCAAAAATTCCTGTCTGAAAATTTCATGGTTGGTTGAGTTTTTAATTTTGTTCATTCATATTTGTAAAAGTTTCTTAGCGTTTCAAGCTTCAGAGTTTTTTATTAGTATAAATTCCATTTACAGCAGAGAAAAATAATGGGGTCGAGCATTAAACTTATGGTGTGAAATTAAACTTGAAACTGGCATTGGGAAACTCATAAATTTTACAAAGAGAATACTCTGCCACTGTAGATCACTAATGGACTGCTCATCACTGTAAAGACTGGCACTGAATCTGAGGCAAAATATGGTCTGCTGCATCATGGTAGCTCCCACTATTATGGATGTGATAATAGAGCCCTTGTAAGCTTGGATTATTTGTTAATGAAAAGCTGATTTTGAAGGGCAGAAATCTAAATGTATTTTATGTGATCTGTTTTCTATTTGGCTTCCTCTACTTCTATCTACTGTTGATAGATATCAACATTAACAAGTGTAAAATAAGCAGTGAGCTGAAATTATTTTTAAGCAAGAAGAATCACTTGGAGTTATTTTATCTAGTGCTGAAATCGGAAAAATCAACAGAGTCCTTGTTTTAATCAACTAATTTATACATCTGGTCATCTGTAGTGTTAGATGCTGCCTATTTTGTAAAGACAACAATTTGCACAATATCTTTTTACCATATGAAATTGCTCTAATTTATACTAATGTGTATTCTTGCATTTTACAAATCCTTGTACTTCTGCAATATATGTTACCATTTTATGACCTCTTATATCATTCTCTTTGTAACTTTCTCAAGCAAATTTGACATTTTGAATATGTTAATTTCATAGTACTACTTTATATGTAGGAATTTTGGTATGGTTGTATGCTGTTCTGAGATTTGAGATCCTAACATTGTATAATTTGCACAGTTCCTTGGGTTCCAAAGGGGTCAAAATTTGGTCGCAATCCACCAGTTCCTGAGGTGATATTTCCATACTTGTAATCATTGTTATTTCTCTTATTCTTGGGTTCTTTTTATTTTGGCATGAATGCACAGACAAATATTATATTCCAGTGTTGCATGTTTTGCACATTAATCATATATAGAAACATTCTCTTTAAGTTGTTGATACTATGTTTTATCCAGTCGGTTTTAAGCATTTATGGTTATGTAAAAAATTGACATAAGTTATATACTCTGAGGACTGTTATTATCATTGAGTGGTATCACTAATTGCAAGCATTTAATCAAATGATTCATGTGATTTTGATATGTATACAAGTAAAGTTACGAGTAGGACAATGTATGTCTGTAAGATTTTGTCTTTAAACGTGGGGCTATTCATGTTTTCCTGAGTTGTGCATCTAACAACAGACACGTTTACCTAGTGTAGCTTTGAAATCTATTTTACATGATTTTTGTTGATACTATGTTTTAGCCACTTGGTTAAACGACATAAGTTGTGAGGACTGTCATCATCATTGAGTGCTATCATTATTGCAAGCATTTAATCAATAATGCTTATGATTTTGCTACCCATACAAGTAAAGTTACGAGTATGACAATGTATGTGTGTAAGACTTTGTCTTCAAATGTGGAGCTGTTCGTGTTTTTCTGAGCTGTGCATCTAACAACAGACGAGTTTACCTAGTATAGCTTTGAAAGCTATTTTACATGATTTTATGTAGTATGGTATTTTTATTTGTTAATATATCTATTCTGATATGCATACATATATACATATACTAGAATGATCTTGTGTCAAATAATTGACACAGTATGATAGTTAATACACAAGTCATTATATATAGATAATAGTGTGTATCCTTGCGCTTATCTTTGTGCCTTGTGGCCTAAATGATCCTTTAGATTTTATGGACCCATAAGGATAGGATCCAGAAACATGATTGCTGATGGGTTGGATGTACATATTGTTAAAAACAAATATACAATTTATATGTATATTGTATTATACGAGAGATGTATGAAATGAAGATTTTGTTAATTAAGGATTCATATTGTGAGTTGATACAATATGAGTACATCCTTTTATTTGTGTTATGTTGTTGCACTACCTAATCATCCTTAACTATTAATACTAACACACTGTTAACCTGATTGGTCAATTAAAACCAATGTTCCCCCAAGTTTCCGAGGCGCAGGAACGCGGGAGCAGGGAAACGCACATTGGGTATGTGTGGAGACCACCCCCAAATTTTAGCGAAATTTTGGGGGGG
>LPNX010209594.1:133221-182051 GCA_001517045.1 Pseudotsuga menziesii | reverse complement strand
GGGGCGGGGGGGCGTGGGGTCAGGGGGGCGTCTGGGAGCCCCCCTTCACCGGAGTGCGCTGCAGAACGGGGGACGCGCCCTCTTGTGCGTTTCCGAGAGTTTCCTGAGTTTGGGGACGCTAGGAAATGTTTCCCCAGGAGCCCTCAGGGCACAGGGAGCGAGGGGGGTGCGCCCCTGACCCTGGGGGGCGAGTCCCCGTGTAACACTGATTAAAACCTGTGACCTTAATTAATTAATTAATTTTTTCTCCCATGGAATACATATCCCAGGGAAACCTGCCTGGCACTTCCCCTTATTTTGAAAATGGTACTTAGGGTAAACTGGGTTCTGCAAACGTTCAAGGCTTTGCCAACATAGGGTTCAAGGCCATTGCAACAATATGCTCATTAAGAGCTTAACATGTCACTTGCAGGAATTGGTGGCGGATTACAATCAGTCCTCCCAACCACCTGAGCTAGACCCAATTGATAACATGTGACCTTTATTGCCAACCACCTTATTATATTAGGACACTTAATATATATTATTGTATTATGACTCCTAATGTATATTATGGAGTGTTACTTGTCTAATATTCCCACTTCACACAAGATAAGAACTTTTTTACCCCCTCTCCCCCATACTCCCTGAGAATTCAAAATTCATAACAACTAAAGAATGATTACAAAATTTGTAGAACATTCTTGTTCAGTCTTCAATAGTGCCGTGTTGCTTCAGTACCTTGTCTTTGAAGGTATATTCCAATTATTCCCTTAACCAATTGATTAACTGAGCATCCTTACTGAGCACCCTTTATCTGGAGTTCAAGTTGCAAAGATGCTGATCAAAGCATGTAATCAATACCAAATTCATCACTATGCTCATCAGTATTAGAGTTTTTAAAATACTTGTCATCCAAATTATTGTCTGAATCCATTGCCATATTACAGTTTTCCTTTAGCTTATCTTTGACTACATCTGCACAACACATTTTGCAGTTCCATGCATTACAACCTAATTTATTACATTAATAACATATTTTTCCTTTGTTGGTAATGCTGTTTATCCCTTCCTTTTTTGTTTCTTGCAACTAGAGCATTTTCTATAAAGATTTATTCTTAACAATGCCTCTTCTACCCGTCCTTCTTGCATTCCAATGCATTATCACCTAATTTATTACATTAATTACATCTTTTTCCTTTCCTGGTACAGCTGCTTGTCCCTTCCTTTCTTTGTTTCTAGCAACTAGAGCATTTTCTATTAATATTTATTCTTAACGATATTTAAATAATGATGTAAATTTTTTGTATTCTCATTGCCTTGGGCCAGCTAGATCGTCCTACTCCTTTACCTCCATTTTGTATTCCTCCCAGTTTAGTAAGGCCTTCTTTGAGTCTTCAAGCTTTTTATCAAACATGTCATGTTCACTAAAAATCCGTCTTACATTCTATTCATATCAAGGTTACATTGATCTTCTTAGTGAATTTATCACCGAATGTCTGGAATTTAACTTATTAGCAATATCGGGAAAATATCGAAAATTATTGGGAAACTTGAAAAATAAAAAATATTTATTTTTCTCAGATGCTTCCTAATGAATATCTGTTATCCACAGTAACCATTTTTCGGTCGATGTTTCGAATCCAGAACAGGATTCATCATCAGGACTATGGGTCAAATGAAAGAGTGCGCTACAAAAACATCGATTTTTTTTCAAATTTTTAAACATCCAAAGCAACAACTGTCAACAACATCAAACAAACACATTGCTACATACATAAATATAAAAATAAAATTGATATATAAGAACTAGAAGTATAAGATCATGTCAAGTGGTACATGACACATCGATACTGAAATATGATATCTATCTTGACTCCCGAGTCATAAGTCTGGACAAGATGATACAAAATCACATCAGAACAAACTAAATGTATGTCATGATATGAATCATTATGAGACATCTAGATACTACAAGCACTAAGGAATCAGTGATTCCCTCTAACCCTTTTATGGACAAAGGTCATCGTTGGTGCCCTTTCTTTGGAAGCATTAGGTGGACGTTTTGAGGTTGATCTTGAGGTGGACGGTGACCATGCACTACTAGGATTGAGATGGAGGGTGATGGGGAAAGGTCAAAGTTGAAGTGGGATGTCTTCGACCTCTTTCCCTAGTTGTCTATGATGCATTTTCAATCTCCTCCAAATCTGTTTGTGCTGGAGGTCGATCTTCCTTCACAATTTCTTCTTCTCCACTACATATCATCATGCTTCAATGAGGCCTCATACATGACAGCCCTCTCTATCTCCACCCTTCACAGACCTTGGTGTCAATCTGATCTAATTTTAACGGCATTTGTGTTAGGTGCTTTGTTAAGCTGCTTCACCCATGACCTTAGATTGTGGTAAACATAAGCCATGTTATTGAGGCAGTGGGCATCTAACCTATATGAGGGCCCCGTTTTGTAATTAGAGGATGAGGGGCCATGAGCATAGAATAAATTAATGAAACTAATAATTAAAAAAAAAAATTCAAATTTTAATTTGAACATTTCTAAATTCAAACCTGTTGCACTTCTTGGACTGTATTTTTTCAAAGACACACCAATTGCACTCACACCTTGATGAGCTGCAAGTTTGACTAAGCACCCGAATGGCAAGCTTTCCATATTTTGTCCACCTAACCTCTACAATGAATAAACAAAAAGGTAAGAATCAAGACAACAAATTATATTTCAATTTTCCATTGAGTAACAAATAGATAGAAAGAGAAAGGCTTTACAATTTGAAAGTTTGAAACAAATTCTGCTTGAAACTTACTGGCCATCCTAGTGATCCTATTTTGGATAGCCATCTCAAAACCAGATGTCCCAACACCCACCTCATATATTTTTATTTGTTTGGAAATCTCCGAGTGTTCAACGGGAGTCAACACCATCCTCTGAACACATTGGAAAAATCCATTGATTACCTCAGCATTAAATGTAAAAGCACATTATTAAGAGTATGTGTTATTGTGATAAATCCCTGCTTCATGATTCGAACGATGGAGAGTATTGTTCCATCGCTCATCATTGACACTCCATATCTATGCTTGTTTGGTGAATCCCTCCTCCCACTTGACCTCATAGTAACGATGTGTCGCTTCCTTGGCCCTATCTATGCCTTCATACAAGTATCTAATTGCAAGCTTGCCACCATCAGCCAACCGAAGAAGCTTTACCAAAGGTTTGCTAATGGAACACAACTACACTCCCATCCAAAATATTTGATTTTGTCTCACAAGTTGGGCTATGGCTTGCCCTTCTGCTCTAGTGCTCCAGACACAAGCATTCCACTCATCTAAAATAAACATCCTTTACAATTGTGGAGAGAGTGAAGAGAAATGAAGCTAGTGGAAAACATATGATTGTAGGATGGACCAACTCCTTACTCCCAGTGAACTGTCTCATGAGTGTAAGAACATAGGTTGGATTATATATATTTTGCGACACTCCTAGCTAAATCAACAATTTCCTTAACCCAAGAAAGTTTGTTGATGTCCTCTATCAAATCAATGCAATGGGTGTCACAAGGAGTCCAATACAAGATCTGATACCTCTTCATAAGCAACTTGCCAACAACAACATAGTAGCAGCATTGCCCGCAATGATTTAAACAACATACTTTGGACCTATCGCTTGGATGAATCCATCCAACAATTCACATAGTAATCATGCATCTTTAACATATGCAAATGCATCGACAAATTTGATAAACATTGTCCACTTGGGACAATTAACCAATAAATTTAGAATGTACTTTGCTCTTCCAGTCTGTCCAACCATCTGATATAAGTTATAGCGGCACATTCAATGACCTCCCATGAATTCTTAAGTTTAGTCAATATCCGAGTGTCATCAGTTTTCTTCCTTTAGAAGGAGAGGCCTTCTCAAGTTTGGACCAACAATAGCTGTAGATCCAAACATGTAATGGTTGAATGGGTCGTTCTTGGCAATGCTGAAAGGAATGTCACTCCATGTTAAACATTTGGCCACAAGCTTGTCGGCCTCTTCTTTCTCCCGTGTTTTAATTTTTTTACTTTAGAGAAGGTTGTCCCCTAGGCACTGACCTCTGCACAAAGAGAGGTTGTCCTCTTGTTTCTCTTTTTTCCTAATCATATCAAGAATGGATTGATTTGCAACATGGACAATTTTGGGGTAGAGGCATTGCAAATATCCACATCATGTTCTGGGATTTTGGCAAGGTGGTATTTCAAGCAGATGATATCCCAAAAATTACTGCTCCACATAGTTTGTGGCTCAATTTCAATCTATTAAAACCATCAAATGGTTCACCATACTCCCGCATTGGGTCCAATTGCTTTGGCAATTTCAATGATTAAGATTTATACCTATGGGACAAGTGACAAACAAATGGCAAGGATAGGTAGGTTCTATGAGTATGTCTTAAGATTCTACTGGACATTGCACAATGCAAAGTGCAAACCCTATACTAGATATTGCAAGGAGCAAAACAAAGAAAATATAAGCATAAATTGTTTTACATACTTGGGAATTTGGATATGGTAGATTGGAGTAAACCTCTATTTCACAATTGTTCGGTTCATGGCAACGAAAATCACAGATTTCTCCTTGTTTGCTCTGCTGAAAATGGTTACAGCATCCCTATTGCTCAAACTCCTAACTCACATTTCCAAAATAAAATTGAAAACTGCCCGAACTGGCCTTTTATTGCGTGAGTGAGGGACAGGGTGATAATTTAGGTTGTCTCAGGATAATTACTGAAATTATCGTGATAAATTCAATTTATTGTGATAATTTCATTAACTTGAATTTATTGCGATAACTGATAATATCAGCAAGCTTGGAAAGTGGGAAATTATCATGTTATTAAGTGCAACAAGGAAAATCTTAGGGGCGAAATTTGATTCATATATTAAAGAGATATGACCCTCCACTACCTGTAAATCATACTTTGAGCTATTAAATTTCTCCCTTGTACAATCCAAAGTTAAAGTTTTCATGTTTTAGTGCCAACCCAAACTAAAACATTGTTGATCATTGAACATGCTCCCATTCTTTAATTCTCTTTCTTTTTTAATACTCCTACAGCTGTGTAACCTGTAGATATATATCCAACTTGGGTTATCTTCCCAAAGGCAAAACCCCTCCTACAACCCTCTTTTGATTCGCACAGCATTGAAGACTCCCTTAACTTCTGTACTTCTTCCAGCTTGTCTCTACTGGCATTTCCCAGAGGATTTGAAGTTTCTCTAGAATCCAGAGATGGTTTTTTGCTATCACAATATTATTTATAGAGTTAAAATGATAATATTCTCCCGTATCATAAATATAATCTAGGCTATCTTTGGGATTTGTATCTAGAAACACCATACGTCTTTCTAGTTCAAGATCCTTTAAGCCCTGAGAAGGAGGACACCATACCTTCTTCTCGTTCAAGATCCTTTAAGCCCTGAGAGGGAGGATCCGAGTCTCCATTAGAGGCATTAATCCTTTTGTAAACCGTTTTTGGTGATTCAACAATCCTCTAATTGGATTGGTATGACTTCATGTCACCTTCACTACCTTCCCTGTTGGCGCCCCTGGAAATCAAATGGATATTTTCCTTCCCTCTTGAGTCCATGTTTTAAAGGGCTGGTGACGATGGCCTTCTTTCTTGGGAGTACCTCCCACAGGTCTCCAGTGCAACAACCTTATCCTACCAGCTTATTCTCTGACCTATTCATATCTGGAAAAGGGAAAACTGCTTTTGGACTGAAGGCCATCCTGCCCTCCAAAGTTGTATCTAAACCAACTTCTATGGATGGTGATGTTATATAGCTGCGTTATCTGCAGAGATGGTATCAAAATGGAATATTTAGGTAATCAAAGGTCTGTATGTAGCTCCATTTTCCATATGTGATATCCATTGAAACTCAAAGCCCTGTAAATCCATTTCAACACACAATCTTACGACTATTCTCTCAGACTTTGAATGGAAGTGCTCATTCATACACAAAATTTCCTAAGGTGTTTCTAAAGCTCTTCAGGTGGTTATCCTTCCACAGCTCAGTTGGTAGCTCTGGAAGCTTTACCCACAATGCTTGGGTAGCAACCACTTTGTTTGGATAAAAACCAGGGTCCTAATCCTTCAAGGCCAACTGGTTGTTACTCCAGAACCAAGTTTTTTCTAGGATTACCTCCCAATCTTTTCCTTGCTTGAACATGAAAGTGTTCATACTTTTGGTAAGATATTCAAGGAGGGGACATAACCCAGAAGTGTTCTATAATGGTTGATAAGCCATTGTTTCAATGTTGATGCTGAGATTAACCTACCATGAAATATCCCTACCAAAGTGAACCTCTGTTAAACACTGATCTCCTCAAGCATCAATCCTTTGTTGGCAACTATTCTTGGCCTTTCTCTTTGTTGCTTTACTATGCGAAAATTTCACCCCCCTTGCACATTTCTCCTTTTGCTTCTCTGATTCCTTCCTGAAACCCCTACCTACAAGGCCAGAGTGCAACTCCTCTTCTGTTAAGTATGGGGATTTCTATCTGGTGGCGTAGACCAATCTGCCTGCTTCTGTGTTGATTATACCCTGTTCCAGCAGCCCTCCAGCCTTTTTTGATGGATCAGGGATGGAGGGGGCCACAAAACCTGGCAATGCATAGCTGTCAAATTCACTATGCCCTATCTAATTGACAAGGAGATGCTTTTTCTTGTTCTTTCCTTTTTGCTAGGAGACACAGTGTTGGGGATTCCCTTGTGGAGAATAGAAGATTCATGTTTCCCAGCTAAAGATCTCAAAAGGATGGCCCCTACTACCATTGGTGGGACTTTTGGGGGTTTAAGGTTTGGAGGAAACCCTATCCCTTCCCCAAAATCTGCAGAAACCAATTTTTGTGAATGGGCTGAATACTTATCGATTCAATTTGAATTACAAATCTAATTGATACAGTTAGTCCCAGCTCTGTTCAATGGCAAGCATAATTAGTATAATACAGGGACCTAAAAATATATTCTTTTCTCTCTATGAACTTTTAGGTGTATGAAGCGTCATATTTTACTTTTGAAGCAATGGAGGAGAATCCACCAAAATAAATTCAGGTTTTAAACCCATTGAGAATGGGAAGATGTGGTTTGTTCCCAGGCCTTTGAGTGAATCCACTGAATAAGCCATCAATTCCTCAATGACCCTTTGCTTATGCATCTCCACAGTTGCTATCTCTTTGAACCACCCCGTCCTCCCATCAAGCTTCAGTCCATGTCCAAATATAGTTGCGTCATATGCTAGTATACTCTCATTGTATCCGTATCATGTAAATCTCCATGCATTACATTAATAACAGGCAGTGTATAAATCTTAAGCTTGAGAAGGGATGGATCTTGTAGAGGTTATATTAGTGTTTAATATTTCTACTTTTTATTTTTAGTCTCGCCATGAAGCATGCTAAGTTTGAGGTAGTGATAAAAGGACGTGATTGGTTTACAGTAATATTTGTGCACAAGGTAATGGAGAAACTGGCCTCATCTTTATGATCTTTCAATTCCCTAGGTTTCCTATTTATGCTTTCCTGCTAGTTTTCATGGTGAAGAAAATATTTCTAACTGTTGTATTTTTCCTCATGTTATTTTGCAGGTTGAAATTGTGTTCGATTATGCCCAGGAGAAGTACTAAATCTAATTAATCAGGGGCATTTGAATTATGTTTTTCCATTGAAGATTTATAAAACCGGGGAGAAAATTTCTATTTGGGCTTGTAACACTCCCACAAAA
Source organism: Pseudotsuga menziesii (assembly GCA_001517045.1). Lineage (NCBI taxonomy): Eukaryota > Viridiplantae > Streptophyta > Pinopsida > Pinales > Pinaceae > Pseudotsuga > Pseudotsuga menziesii. The sequence goes on along the minus strand of LPNX010209594.1, from coordinate 174,291 downwards.
CATGAATTCTGTCAGTGATCCAAATAATTATGACTTGGGGCGCATTTTAGTTGAACATGATTGGAAGTCTAATTGCTTTGTGAATGGTAACTGTTGTGGATGTCAAGCATTATTTAATAATCATCCACGACTTGGTCTTTCCTACATGCCTTCTTGTTTGAGTTGTTACCTCATAGTATTCCATGGTTGGTGACTGGTTTTTTTATATGAATCTTAGAAACCTGCATGATGATTTGAAAATACTTTTCATAATTGTGGTCATGATATTTCTTGAGCTAAGCATATCCAAAAATATGGTGTAAAAAGATGAGTGTGGAACTTACTAAGGGAGCTAAGTTAAGATAATTTTATCAATATACAAGATGCGAGAAGTTGTTCAATAGGACTGAACAGTACAGCCAATGTGATTACACAGTTGGAGTGTGAAAGCAACTCCTATAACTTTACTAAAAACAGAGAGCACCAATTAATTAACTAGTCAATGAAAACACAAAAAGTAGAAAACAGTTGCAGTGTGAAAGCAACTCCTATAACTTCATTAAAAACAGAGAAACAGCCAACTAACTAGTCAATGGAAACACATGAAGTAGAAAACAAATGGAGTTTCTGGTCTTGGTAAATTAGTTGCAGGATGTTGATCTGCCATAAAATGCACAGTTCTGCGGTTTGGGACTCTTGACATAGCATCTAGATCGAGGTCCTGATTACACTATCATTCCTTCTTGCACAATTGTGTTAAAATTAGGGTTAGGGTTTTAAGCAGAAAATACAAATTTATACTTACTGCAGAAAATAAATGTTTAAAGAAACAAAAAAGTACATCTGTAACAAGGCAAGATAAATTTAAAATATAATTTTCATCTATTTCAGCTTTAACACTCCCAAAGGTCCCTGTGTTAAAGTTGAGGCATTCAATAACAATAACCAGTTGAGCAGCAGCAGTAAGATTAAATAGAGAAAATTATAACAACAATAGTAGATCTAACTCAAAATACAAAAAGAACAAGTCTGATAACTTACTAGGTGAGTTGGAGGCCTTCATTATACTACGATATATATTTTTGGATCAGACTTTGTCTCTTAGGAGACAAGTCACTAAAGGAACAAATTTGGCCTTTATCTGAGGGCATGGACATACTTGAGAGAGAGAACAAGTTGAGTGTTGTAGGGTAGGATTAGACACGTGCAGTAGCTGTCAAGACATCCCAGTTGAGAATACATATAGTAGTAGTCAAGACATCTCAGTGAACCAATGTAGAAAGCCAAGTAAGATATCAGCATACCAAGAAACAAAAGTAACAGTCCACAAAAGTTGCAGGGTTCACTTCAAAACAGCCCAACAGGGAAACAACCTGCTTCAAGTAGTCCAGAGTCAGGCCAAGATAATGGCGACAGTCCACACAGTTCAAGACTCAGATTGCAACCCACACAAAGCCCATGGCACCCTCAATAAGGCAAGCAACAAGGATAAACGAACCTCAAACCAAGCTTGGCACTCTCAAATAGTGCTGCAACAGTCCCCAAAACAGCGTTGCACCCTTAAACAAGTTTGACAGAGGTCCTGACCCGCTAAACAAGCTCATGGTACCCTAAGAAAAGCTTAGCAAGGTCACGACTGCTACAACAGGCTCTTACAACACCCTTAGTAGGCTCAAACAAGATCACGAATGCATCAACAACCCTTATAGCACCCTAAGCAGGACTTTACAAGGTCACGACTGCCTCTAGCAGCACTCATGACACCCCTAACAGGTCACAACTGCATCTAGCAGCCCTCATGACACCTCTCGCATGTCACGACTGCCTCTAGCAAGCTCAAGGCAAGTCACAACAACCCGTAGATAGGTTCACCAGAGGTCACGTGTGAGGGAGAGTGGAAGAGCGACAACAAACCCTTGGACGTTAAGCCAAAATAACAACCCTAGATTAAATGTAGATGAGCAGATCTTAGACATTGTCTTTATTGTATCATAATGAGATCTAACACTTCATTTATAGGAGAGCTACAAATAAAACAAAAAATAAAAGTGTTAACTTAGGATAGGCTATCAAGGTCAAGACATTATATAAGGTTAAGTTATCATAGCAAAAGCGTCAAGGTACCACACTAGGAGGAGGGTGCTAGCATAAGGACCAACAAGGTCAACACAAGACCATAAGTCAATAAGAGAGGTCACAACAAAGTGGGAGAACAATTTTTTTACCCACAAGACCAAGGTGTACCAATAAGGTGGGAGAACAACCTTTCTACCCACAAGACCAAGGTGTCGATTTTTTTTTTATCTCTCTTAAGGAATATAGTCCATAAGTGTTCTGTACAATAACTGAGAGTTTTTTCATCACCATATAAGGAAGATCCAAACTGGATGATGTGATCCTCTGGTACTCTTGACTGCTCCCAAAGTGCTAGTGACATCATCAAGGGGTGACGAATATTTCGAAGAGACAACCGAGCTTATGTAGGAGAGGAGGGCATCACACATCATTATTTTGGTTAACTGACCAAAATCCACTTGGTTAACTAACCAGGTATTTACCTTGTAGGAACTGCTTCGTCCGAGACCAAGAATCTTCCTGGTCTCAGACCAGTAAGTCTCTGTCTCAACTTGCAGGATCTACTTGGTCCTTGTGACCAAGAATCTGTCTGGTCCTAGACCAGGATACTCTAGAGACAGGTAGGGGCCTTAGCCACATGCTAGGGACTTTGACATGGCATCAACCTGTTTGGTCATAGACCAAGAACTCTAGGAGACTGCTGGGGGCCCTAAGTTACATTCTAGGGACTTACTCTGCCTGGTTAATTGCTAATGAACCCTAGTTCACTGACTAGGGTACCATCCTCCTTGAGAATGGGTTTTGTAACTACATTAACTTTATCACTCCCTCTTAGCAAGAGAGGCATTCTCAACAACAATGAGTTTGTCTCAGAAGTACCCAGACTTCGTTGTGGGCAGAGGCTTAGTCAACACATCAATAATTTGTTTAGTTGACAAAACATATTGAAGTCTCCGTGCCATGTCCTTGGCATGGTGATACTTCCTCTCGATGTGTCTCGACATGTCATCAAATACAATATTTCTTGAGAGCTTCAAACAACTTTGAATGTCGGCAGGAAACTTGATCTTAGAGATCCACTTGGAAGTTATAATTGACTTCCCTTGTCTGAGATTCACTTTACACAGATCATTATCCATTATCCACTGGATGTCTTCTATCAGAGCACCTTTCCAAACCTGATGTTTGGTCGCCTCCACATAAGTGGATGATCCTGAAGCAGTGACATGGCTCACAATGGAGCACCCTTGAAGCCTATCAATAGGCCCCTCAATGAGATCAATTGAAGGCTTTTTGGCCTTCTCCCTTTGCTTCTCTAAACGAGATGTCTCATAAATTTCCATATATGAGTCACTGGAAGACTCCTTGGAGTGATGGAAGATCACATCTCTACTTTCTTTTTCTGCAATCCCACTCTGTTGGGGATTGAAGAGCATAACTGGCTCCCTCTTGATCTTTGAATTCTGATAGGGGTCATGAACTAGAGCTTAAATAACGTGTCCTAAAACCCTATAGAGGTCACCTTCACAGACTCCAATCACCATTAGGGGAATTTTGAGGTCTAAAATGGGCCTCCAAACAAAAAAAAGTACTATCTAAATCAACTTTAAAAGAACCAATCGCATTCCAGAGAATGACATCATCTATTGTAGTTGAGGTGGCATTGCTCAAGTTAAAGGTACTTACTTGTCAATTTCTAAATGGTGGATGTAAACCCATAGTTTACTATACTCATAATGGAAAAAATAGCCATACATTACTTTTGAATGTAATATTTATATGCTTAGTACTTTTAAGTACTTACAAAATAAAATACTTTAAAATAATTTCATATATAATAAATATTTTAATATAAAACCTATTATTAAAAGCAAAAGTAAAAACTTAAAGTCAAAATTCTATGACTTATGTACTTCATATAATGAATATGGATGTAATTATGTACTTCATATAATGAATATGCAGTACTTCATATTAATATTAATATTATATAATAATAAAAATACACTCGGTCAAACTTTATTTCATGATTTAAATTTCCATTTATATGTAAATACTTGGTATGATGAATATGTGGTAGCACTAAATTTATATAAAATATTAAATGAGTTATGAAGCAGTTATAAAGTATTATTCTAGTTTTAATATATTGGTTATAAAAGAATAGAATATAATATTGTTATAAATAAATAATTTATTAATTTATATATTTATGATAAATAAATGTTGATATAAATTTAAAGTTTAAATTTTAAATGTGTAGATTTAACTTTTAATTAAATTAAACTAAATAATATTAACTATATTTATCTGTATTTAATATTTATTTTTAAAATTTTAATTTATAATTACAAATATAAGTTTAAAATTATTTAATAAATATTAGTTAAACTGGGTTTATATATATATATATATAAACTTTAACTTAAATTTAGAATTCATAATTAAAGTATTTTACTTTATTTTATTTATTATTACTTTCTTTTAGTACATCTATGTACTAAAGTACTTATATTTCTAGTCATATCAAAGATATTTTTTTCAATATTTAATTTTTAGACATCTTTTCAATTTAACTCAACCATAGTTACATAAATTGAAGTGCAAGAGGTGAGTTGTAGATAAACCTTTCCCACAAAATGACTAACTCATATTATTTTATTATTTCTCTTATGAGGCCCATTTTAGACCTCAAAATTCCCTTAATGAATGGTTGAGCTCATATTTCCACCCTTAGGCGATACTAGAGCCTTTCCTTCTGAGAAGGCTACATAGAACCCCTTGTCTTCTAAAATTATCATTGAAAGAATATTATTTTTTAAACCAGGAACGAACAAAATTTACTCAACACAAATCAATGTACCTGAATCAAGTTGTAATGCAGTTGAACCAACTCCTTTTATTGCATAGGTCTCCCAGTTTCACTTTCACATTGAATTTCTTGGCCTTGTATTTGCAAGAGCCTTTTTGAATCCATTTGTATGCTTGGTGGCTCCACTATCTATCCACCAGGACTCTACTGAGTTGGAGATGGAGCCTAGGAGTGTTGAAAGCAGATAACATTCTCTTCTTTGATCTTGATCCTTGGTCTCAACCCTTGATTTCTTTTGATGAGGCTCTTCTTCTTCTGTAGCAGTTGAGACATGATACTTCCCTCTATGCCATTTCTTATTAGGTGGTTTCTTACAGTCTTTTGCACAATGACCAAGCTGGCTACAATTATAACACCTAACTTTTGATTTATGGAAATGCTTACCTTGAAGTCCCTTCCCTTTGTCCTTGTGTTGAGGGAATATTTTTTCCTTCTTTGTCTTGGTAGCTAGGGCACGATCTTTTTCAGTTGGAGGCCCAGATCTACTCTGGATCCTACCTTCTTTTAAACATTCATGCCATAATCTATTAAAGCTTGGTTGGATCGCTCTTCCATTTACTGCTGCAAGAAATGTCTCCCAAGATGTAAGAAGACCATCTATTCTTGTTTGAATAAGGTCATCATCATCTACTTCAACTCCAATTGCCATGAGTTGATTTCTTATCTTAGAGATCTTTGAGAATAAAGAGGCAATTGACTCTCTCTCCTCCATCTTCAATGAACAAAGTTGCTTCTTCAAGACCCTCTTCTGCATAGGTGCCTTCTTCTCATAAATATTTCCTAGGGCATCAAAGCATTCTTTAGCTGTCCTTAGAGGAGCTATTACAAGCATCAAATTGTCTTTCACCGAGTCAAAGATGACTCTCTTTTCCTTGACTTGCTTCTTCTTAAATGCTGCTCTTCCTTGAGTTGTTGTGGGCTCTTCCACAACCCTAGTAACCAAATCGTCCAGATCACTCTCCTCTAGGTTATTTAAAACCCTAGCCTTCCATGCATTAAAGTTTGAGGCTCCTTCAAGCCCATCTTCCGACTTAATTGAAGTAGAAGCCACCTTCAAACACTTATTGTCAACTTGATGAGTTTTGCCAAGTAACTCCTGCAATCAAGTTGGTTAAAGCACAAATGCTTACCTTAGGATCTATGTAGATTCTGTTAGCCTGCAAAACAAAGTTAGCTACAAGCCCTAAGCTTTGATACCATGTTAAAATTAGGGTTAGGTTAGGGTTTTAAGAAAAAAAACAAAACAAAACTATACTTTAATACATAAAATAAATTTATAAAAAAACAAAATAGTACAGTTGTAACAAGGCAAGATAAATTTAAAACATAATTTTGATCTCTTTCAACTTCAACACTCTCAAAGGCCCCTATGCTAAAGTTGAGGCATACAATAAGAATAACCAGTAGAGCAACAATAACAGCAAGATTAAATAGACAATTATTACAACAATAGTAGATCTAACTCAAAATACAAAAAGGACAAGTTTGATAAGTTACTAGGTGAGTTGAGACCTTCCTTATACTCATATATATATTTTTAGATAAGACTTTGTCTCTTAGGAGACAAGTCACTAAATGAACAAATCTAGCCCTTATATGGGGGCATGGACATACCTACGAGAGAGAGTAAGTTAAAGTGTTGTGGGTAGGATTAGACACATACAATAGCAGTCAAGATATCCCACTCAATGATACGCACAACAGTAGTCAAGACATCTCAGTCAACCAATGTGGAAATCATAGTAAGATGGTAGCAGACCAAGAAACAAAAGTAACATTGCATAAAAGTACCAGGGTTCACTTCAAAACAACCCAACAGGGAAACAACCTGCTTCAAGTAGTCCAGAGACAGTGCAAGGCAATGTTGACAGTCCGCACACAGTCCATGACTCAAATTGTAGCCCACACAAAGCCCATGACACCCTCAATAAGGCAAACAACAAGGATAAACAGACCTTGGACCAAGCTCGACACTCTCAAAAAATGCAATAGTAGTCCAGCTTGGCACCCTTAAACAAGTTCAACAGAGGTCACAACCTACTTAAACAAGATCACGATACCTTAAGACATGCTTCGCAAGGTCACAACTACTACAAGAGGCTCTTACAACACCCTTAACAATCTCAAACAAGATCACAACTGCTACAACATCCCTTACAACACCCTAAGCATGCTTATACAAGGTCACGACTGCCTCTAGCATCCCTCACGACACCTCTAACAGGTCACAACTGCCTCTAGCAGCCCTCATGACACCTTTAGCAAGTCATGACTGCCTCTCACAGGCTCAAGACAAGTCATGATAACCCTTAGATATGTTCAATAGAGGTCACATGTGAGGGAGAGGGAAAAAGCAACAACAAACCCTTGGACGTCAAGCCAAAAGAGTAGCAACCCTAGATAAGATGTAGATGAGCATATCTCAGACCTTGTCTTCATTGTATCATAATGAGATCTAACACTCTATTTATAGGCTTCAAGTGTCTTCTAGAAGGATCACCTTTAAAATTTAGGGTTACTCAAGATGTCTTAGCTTTTTAGGAGAGTTACACAAAAAAACATAAAATAGTATTATGTTGGCTTAGGATAGGGTATCAAGGTCAAGATGTTATATAAGGTTAAGTTATCATAGCAAAAGGGTCAAGGTACCACACTGGGAGGGGGGCGATAGCATAAGAATCAACAAGGTCGATACAAGACCATAAGTCTACAAGAGGGGTCACAACAAAGTGGGAGAACAACCATTTTACCCACAAGACCAAGGTGCACCAAAAAGGTGGGAGAACAACCCTTTTACCCACGAGACCAAGGTGTCAAATTTTTATCTCTCTCTCAAGGACTATAGTCCATAAGTGTTCTGTGCAATAACTGAGAGTTTTTACCATCACCATATAAGGAAGGTCCAAATTGGATGATGTGATCCTCTGGTCCTCCTGAGTGCTCCCAAAGTGCCAGTGACATCATCAAGGGGTGGCCAGTCTTTCGAAGAGACAATTGAGCTTATGTAGGAGAGGAGGGCATCACACATCATTGTCTTGGTTAACTAACCAAGATCCGTCTGTTTAACTGACCAAGTATGTACGTGCAGGAACTGCTTGGTCCTAGAACAAGAATCTTCGTGGTCTCAAACCAGCAAGTCTTTGTCTCAACTTGTAGGATCTTCTTGGTCCTTGCCACCAATAAACCGTCTGGTCCCAGACTAGGATACCCTAGAGATAGGTAGGGGCCCTAGACACATGCTAGGGACTTTGACATGGCATCAACCTGCTTGGTCCTAGACCAAAAACCCCAAGAGACTACTAGGGGCCCTAGGGTACCTTCTACGGACTTACTCTGCTTGGTTAATTGCTTATGAACCTTAGTTAATTGACTAGGGTGCTATCCTCTCTGAGAATGGGTCTTGTAATTACATTAACTTTAACAAATTGATCACCTTAGTTGTGTACCCAAATGATTACCCTTACCGACACCAAAAATTAAACTAGAATGAAATATTACATGATTAAAATTTTAGAAATCAAGATTACGGTCACACAAACTTTCTGTTGCTCTATAATATATTTAAAGGTTTTGGTGGTGGGGTATTTCTCTTTGAGGTTGTCAACTTGGATTTAGGTCGTCAAAAGAAATGGAAAATGAACAATACAAACTGAAGTTGAACTTTAGTATTTTATTTTTAGCTATAACATTCAAGTTGCAAAGCAGTCATGTGAAGGAATTGGTCAATCGTTAATTGGTCATGTATGTGTTTGTTAGAAGGGAACTCTTAGCCACAGTCTAAATATGAGATTTGATATTAGAATGAGAGAGTAAATAATAATAGATAGCAGATTTGGTGACTTGCATTGGCTCTTCCTACGGAGATATAAAATTTATAAACGGACACTTAATCAACGATCAATATGAAATGGCATTGTATAATAACAACTATAGTTCAGATGTATGAGTTAAACACTATGAATTGTGGTGTGAATAACTTGTGTAATTGGGCATATGAATTGCTTAATTACTTACCATATAATTCAATATTACATTAGTAACATGATCATAGGTAACTTTTAGGACTTCAAAATTTGAAATGAATTCCTAATGGTATTGATCATTGATCTTGTATCATGTAAGATGTTTTTTTCTTGGGAATACTTTATCCTTCTCTCGAGGTATCTTCACCCAAAATGCATTACTTAGGATTTGATTAGGCTACCTCACAGGGCAAGTTAAGTTTTTGGTTAGAGTTGGTAAAAGTCTTGCTCCCACCTCCCAACAAAGAAAGAAATGTCTAAGAAAAAATTATTGCTAGAGTTGGTAAAAGTTTGGTTCCTACCTCTCAACAAAGAAAGAAATTTCTAAGAAAATAATAGCTCTAATTTTGAATCACAATAAGTGATGAAATCTGAAATATAAAATAGGAATTATTTCAAGTAAAAATAATGGAATTTCAATTCTGGCAATGACCCAAATTGCTTGTCAAATATATGATTCGCCATTGTCCTTCTATCATTACAACACAATTTTAAGTTACATGCACACGATTATGACAATGTTAATTTTGAAGAACAATCAACGATGAAATCTGAAATATAATATATGAATTGTATTAAGTAATCCCGATGGAATTTCAATTTTAGCAATGACCTGAATAACTTGTCTAACATAAAAAGTATAAAATATCAATGCTTATACTCACAAAACAATACAATAATGCGCCGAAAGAAAATGTTGATAGTCGTTCCATTTCTCAGGTTTGATGGATAGGTTAAGGATGTTTGCCTAAATATTGTTGATTTCTATTTTTATTGTTTGATATTTTTCAGCTTGACAAACATGGCATCGTCTTGTTTGTCATGAGAGGCCTAGAAGGGAAGGTTTATCAAATTCAAAATTATTGAAACTTTTTTTCTTAAATTTTAAATTTTATTTCAAGATGAATTTTGATTATGCTAATGCCATTTGACATCTTAAAGGCCTAAAAAGGAAGTTGGATCAAATAAGAGAACCATTTTTTGTGAACTTAAATGAGGAATTAAAAGCAAGTTTTAATTCTTATTTTTTTATAAGTAAAACTGCTATTTATTATTGCCAGCAAAATACACATCGACACTTTACTTTTGTATGGAATTCCAAATGCTAAAAACAAGTTTGTCATAGTTTGTTCTTCCATCATAAGAAAAATATAGTATACCAATTTAAAAGCTTGTCCGCTGTTATAGTAGCATCATCATTATCTCCCTTTAAATCATCATATTTAGGATGAACATCCATGGAAATTTGAATGTATGATCCACCATTGTTTTGCTATCATTACAACACAATGTTAAGTTACAAGCACGATATTACAACAATGTTAAGTTACAAACACAAGATTGATGGTATAGGAAAATACCTCAATGTTAAGTTACAGACACAAGATTACAAAGTATAATCTTGATTCTATAGAGTCCCTTTAAAGAGTTCAATGGCTACTAATGTTGGGTACTTTTGCCACAAAAAGTTAAAAACAATAATTAAGTTCAAGTGGCAGGGTAAAAATACAAGTTACATGGGTTCTAACCACCTCCTACCCAATTTATCTACTTAGAACAAATGGGGAATCTAATTTGTAAAAGAGCAGCTGCATATTTGACAGAATATCATCGGATGGAGATGCTAACATCATAACTAATATCCTCCAAACACCTATAGATTCAAGAACTAATCCAAAAACATAAGAAGGAATGCCAAGACCTCGCCATGGAAAAAGAGGAATTGAATATGATTGAATTAAACTAGATTTGACAGTTGTCAACGTTAAACCATATGGATGTTGAGATGACACAAATAGACATACTAATTCGTGATCTATTGAATTGCAAAGTCGTCACAAAAAAATGAAGTCTATGTGCAACCCATGTGGTTCTAGTTCAAAAGAAAGATGGACCTTTTAAGACGTGTATAGATTATGGAGGATTAAATAGGATAATGATAATGATCAAGTTTCCCATTTTAGTGATACATGATATGTTGGTAAGCTATATGGAGCTAAATACTTTTCAAAATTATATTTGTGATCAATATACTATTAAATGTGTGAAATTAGAAGTAGTTGCAAAAATTGCCTTCCAAACACACAAGTACACCATGAATTCAAGGTGATGTCATTTGAGTTCACTAATACTCATGACCAATTTCAAGCAACAAGGAATGAAATTCCCAACTCTATGGAAGGAAGTTTGTATTAGTCACATGGAAATAATATCTCAAACAAAACTTGGGATAGGTGCTATTTTTTTAGAAGATAATTAATTTTATGCAAAAATGTCAAAGTGCACATTTGGAAGGACAAATTAGAATAACTTAGCCATATTGTATCAGAGGAAGGAGTCAATGTAAATCCATACAAAATCAAGACAATCACGGAGTGCTTTAAACCCAAAACATATACAAATTGAGAGGAATTTTAGGCTTAACAAGTATCTTACGAGGTTCATATAAATATACACTCATTTGGCAGCAACACCATCAAACTCAATAGAGAAAAAACATTTTAATAGAATAATAAAGTAGAAGAGTGTTTTGAATCATTGAAGAAAGATGCCATCTACAATAGTGTTAGGAACATGATTTTACAAAACTTTTATGGTAGAATTTGACACTTTAGAATTTGGAGTAGGGGTAGAGTTAAATGCAAGAAGGCCACTGGATAATATTTTAGGTTCAAAAGTTCAACATAAGATAAAGTTTAAGGTCTATATATGATAAAGAGATGCTCGCACATTAGCAAAGTGACGCCAATATCTTCTTGGAAGTAAGTTTTTGATATGTACCAATCATAATAGTCTTCAATACATACCAATACACATTATAACAAAAAATATTGGCAATTGAACAACATACGTGGATAGAGAAAAATGCTATTACATAAAAATGGAAAGGACAACATCATAGTTGATGCAATTTGATGAAAGGATGAAGATGTAGTATCATATGCAACACTGCTGATGGTTTTTTTATTAGTTATATGAAATGTGAGTTAGATGTACCAAGTATCCGAAATTTTATTCCATAATCATTAACTTGAGCAAAATCCACAATTTGAATTAATAAATCACATCATTGGGCACAAGGAAAGAATTATCTAACCCTATCATTAAAATATAAATCAAAAGTCTTAAGAGAATCCCATGATTTGCTAATTGGAGGATACATGTGTTTTTTCAAAACTTACTATAATGCACAACAATCATTTGAGTGGAAAGGGACGAATACAAACATTTATAAATATGTAGCATAATGTGACATATGCCAAAGGAATATGAGTGAAAATGTCATTTTCACTAGGGTTACTCAACCCCCTACACATTTGAAACAAAAAATGGAAAGAAATTTCCATGGACTTACCTAAAGGGTTACCTATATTAGATAGGAAAGAAAAAATCTTGGTGATGGTTACTAATTATGCACATTTCGTGGGTGTAAAGAAAATAGACTCAAGAAAATAAGTTTCTCATGTGTTTTGCAAAAAATGTTTATAAGCTTCATGAGTTTCCTAAGTTCAATGTTAGTGATAAGGACACAAAATTTAAAGGTAACTTATAGAAAGAGTTTTGCAAACAAATTGGATTATATCTCAATATGAGTTCAACTTACCATCCTCAAACAAATGGTCAAATAGAGATTGTAAGTAAATGCCTTGAAGCTTAAACTTCGTGTCCAACAAGAAGAACAAGTGGTCTCAACTATTTCATCTTGTAGAATGGTGGTATAACTCTACTTACCACACATTAGCCAAAATGAATCCTTTTCAAGTTCTATATCATTGTGAACCCTAAAATGGAAGGAATTTGCGTTGACCATCATTAAGGTTTCAATGGTAATAAATTAATTAGTTGAAAATTAAGTCATTCAAATATTGGATAACTTAGCATGTAGTCATATCAAGCAACACACATATCAACATAGATCTAAATGTGAACTTAAATAAGGGTATTGGGTGTTTGTAAGACTAATCTGGATTCCAAGTTTTGTGGTCCATACACAATAAATTAGAATGTTATCCATGCCACATTGCCTTGGGATTGCTAGATAAATGCCACATGCATAATTTTTTTCATGTGTCATATTTCATGTCTAAAAGAATGTTGAGGCAACACCAATCAAAACAAGCAAAATTCTCTATATTGATTGACGAATGAATAATCATTTTATATCTAGAAGGTATCCTCACCATCATATAAAAAAAAACAATTGCTCCAAAAAAAGAGAGAGTACCTCATTAAATGGAAGAACAAGAAGATTCATTAACGATGATGATAAATCTCTACCAACAATATTCCTCATTATCTTTGCTTTGAGGATAAAGAAAATTTGAAAGGGAAGACAATGTTATATACATAAAAAGGATAGGAAATTGATACAATATCATAATAATAACAATAAAATTTAATAAATATTAATACAATAAAACATAATGAATTCATATAACCTTCCATGAAGATAGGAAAAAACCCCTTTAAGATGTATTTATAATCGGGGTCCTATTCAATGTGATGATTACTCTCTCTCTCTCTCTCTCTCTCTCTCTCACACACACACACACACACACACACACACACACACTTCGTACTCCAACTTGAAAAAAGAAAATACAAAATGTGAGTTAATTACTCCAATATCTATTGTCCATATAGACATATAACAATACTACTTTTGTCATGTAGTATTCAAATCATATTTTTAGGATCAAGATTTGGTGGATTTTTAATTGCTTTCTCATATTTTTACGGTAATATGTTGTATACATTGTTTATCTTAAAAAAACTTGTTATTCTTCTTTTGAAATGTCCCAAATAATAATATTTGGGGATGATTTCCCACACAATGTTTAAAAATTTGGATGCTAGTCTCCTTTAATCCAACATCATTTTATCTTAGATATATTTCCAACATTCTTCCCGTTTCTCCTCATCTTAACTATTTCCATGTCCCAAATCACCTTGAAAACTTACAAAAATGGAAAAAGTGTTCAGTATACTCTTTTGGCTTTTGGTATAGAAAACATCTTAATGGGCCTTGGAAGTCTCATGTAATCAGATTATCCCATATTATAATTTTTACTTGAATATTAACTAGAGATCCACCTTAGGATGAAAAGTAGGATTTCATTCTTTAGGCCACATGATATCCTTCATGCCAAAAGATTCTTATTAAAGAAAATATTCGTGGGATTGTTTGATAGAGCAGCCATTCCTCATAAATATCCATATTAAGCAATTTTTCTTTCCTTTCACTGGTAAGACTTTTAAAATAACTATTTATGGAATGCGCCTTTTATGTCTTACTTAATGTTCAGAGTTCAATGATTAGGGGATTTCTAGATTCTAGTGAGTTATGGGATTTCAAAGCCCTCTTGGGTAGTTGACTGAAGCAACCTGAGTCCAGAGTTGAAGAAGAGAAAACCTATTTCTGAATATGAATAATGAATAATGAATAATGAATAATGAATAATGATGACTTATAAAAATGATCACCACCCTTATATACAACTTGGGTGTCAGCATGAAAAGTCATGTCCGTTTAATACTTTTTTTAATTATCACTAATTAATAATTATTATTAGTTCTATTTTAATTTATTTATGTAACATTTCCTTCCCCTTAAGGGAATCTTTGTCCTTAAAGCTGAATTTCTTGACATTTTTTTTATTCTTGATTTGTGTTGATGCTTGATTTTAGATATGCGATTGAGATTGATCTCTCTAACTTGACGAGGGTCTGAGTCCTTCTTACGTTGTGACTCTTTCTGCTTGGGTGGCGAACTTCTTGATCCATACAATCAGTACTTACTTCCATTCCATTTAAATTCCATGTATTCTTTTTGTAGGTTGGTAGAGTAAGCCCCTAATACCATGCCTACTTCCTTGAGTAGTAATGCAATATAATTGAGATGTAGGTGTAAGTTTTGTATTTTCAACAACACATTCTGAAATTTTCCCACTTCGTCTATGTGTTGATCAACAATGGTTGAGGTTTTAAGTCCTTTTGCATGGAACACAAAAAGATTAAGTTCTATTTCCTTGTTGATATCAATCAAACTATGTGTACTTCCAGAATTGACCAAAGTTGCGATGTCCTTATTCTTAATTGTCCCAGTAAGTTCTAATCTCTTTGGCCTAACTTCTTTGATTATGTTACTCGGAATAGGAGTTTTTTATATTTATTGTTGCTACGACTTCTCAATGGATGTGGGATATATCTCTCTGTGAGTGATTGGATTTCCTTCTATTGGTTGTAGTCTATCTTGGGTGTCTCTAGCTCTTCTTCCTTGCAATATTGTTGAATGCATCTAACTGTTGCAAATGATACCTCGGATGAGCTTGTGTTTGCATCAGAATCAAATATATCTTCCTCTCTTGATACCCATACTTCTTTCCCATTTATGATTTTGCAGTGTACTATGTGATTGGTTTTGCATTTATGGCTTGGGATCCAATCTTCTCCACATTGAAGACAAGTATTCTCCTTATTTTTTCGGCTATCGTTAGAGCGACTAGTTGATGTTTTTGAACCCTTTTCGACTTCATAACCATATGACTGAGATTTGTTGCACTTATGACCAGGTGACCATATATATTTGCAATATTTACATTGTGTCTATTGTTGTTACAAATATCCCTTGTCAAGGTTCCCTTTTCTTGGTCTTTTAAACTTCTCCTCAATAATTTTTGCTTTGCGCATGGTCTTATCCAAAATGGATACATTATGCAATTCTAACTCTTATCTTATGTATGTATTAAGAACATAGAAATATGTTTGGAGTTGCTGACCATCTATTAATTCTGCTACTCGCACCACTAAGGATTCCCAGTCATAGGTGTATTCTTCCACGTCTCGTTTTTGCTGTAATCTAGTGATTTTGGCGGAAAATTCCACCTCTCTCACATCTTCAAATCTTTTGAAAAAATAATTTTTGAATGTGTCCCAACTATAAGCACATATGTGTGTCGTTTTCTTCCACCACATGTACCATTTATATGCCCAACCTTTGAGCTGCATGGAGGCGTATTTAACCTTTTCATCATGAGATAAAATTTTGTGAATGCAAAAGAAATCCTTTGCTTTATTGATCCATGCGACACTTTGTTTTGTCTCACTATCAAATTTGGGTAATTCCAATTTGGGTTTCATCAGGTATCCCCCCATCAATTGCATTGTAGCCTAGTATGATTTCTGATGATTGTAATCTCTATGAACTTTTGGAATTTCCACTTTGAAGGAATTTGATTGATGATTATTGGTTTCAGCTGAATCAAGACATGAGTTGTCTCCCTTTGGTGAATCAACATTTTTAAAGGCATATCTATCCTCGAAGAACTACATAATTTTATCAAGACCTTCTTCAAAGTATGTCTTCATTTCTTCTCGTTCCTTCCTCATTTCCCATAAGACTTCTCCAACAACTTCATATTGCACTTGTCGTGATATATCTTCTTTTCCTTCTCCTAACTTTGCTTCAAATTGATATAGTCTGGAGTTTAGATATTCAATAACTTTCGAATCTCGAGCTTGGTCTTTTTCCAAATTTTCCAACCCGTCTTTCATTTCTTCCATGGATCTAGTGCAAGGAGGTATTTTTGGCTTATGTGGTTAAAAATAAATAAATAATAATAACAATACTAATATTACTATATTATTTATGTTATTATAATTATTTTTTAACTTATGGACAAAACTTTAATATATATATATATATAATACTATATTATTAATTATTATTATTATTATTATATACATACATTTTTATTTACTTAATTTTTTTTTGTAGGTTACGTGAATCGGAAGTGGAGGATATGGAGGGAAGGAGGGAGATGGAAGAATGGGAGGAGAACATGGAGCAGGTGAAAGAGATGGGAGAATCATGATGGTAGGAAGAGACACGAAGAAGGGAAGCATGCATAGGCTAGAGGAAAAGAGCGAGGTGATGCAAAGTGATGGCAAGGACTTAGAGAAGGGAGGTGAAGTGAGAAGTGAGTACGCGGATGGAAGTGAGAAATTGTGAAGGAAGAGTACAAGGGAGGAGTGGAGCCGAACGTGGCTCTGATACCATTGAAGCAACCCAAATATAGAGTTGAAGAAGAGAAAACCTGTTTCTGAATGAATAATGAATAATTGAATAATGATGATTTACAAAAATGATCACTGCCCTTATATACAACTTGGGCATTGGCATGAAAAGTCATGTCATGTCCGTTTAATATTTATTTTAAATTATCACTAATTAATGATTATTAATTATTATTAGTTGTATTTTAATTTGTTTATGTAACATTGACCAATAGTAGTGAACATGGCTACACCCAATATTTGGAAAACTGACCCATGCTTCCTTTATATTTCTAGAGTCCTCAAACCGATCCCAAGAAACCTCACAAAATAAAGCTTATTACCCATCCTTAAGCTCCCAAATTTAAAAAAAATTGTTGAATATCGCTTTTTTTGAGACTATTTAAATGAAAGAACCCTTTTAAGTGAAATAAAAGTGATTATATATCTATGATAATATTTCAATGTATGTTTTTCTTTCTAGACTTGGGACCATAAAGCATTATTATCCTTTCCCCAATGCTAGATGACCTTACCACTTGATGATTTGTTCATGACCTCCTGACTCCATATCCATAACCTAACATGGGATTTTGGACAATATATTTTCTTCGAAGCAACCCAAAAACATTTTCTATCCATAGTTTCCCTTTCCTCAAAATTTCTTGATAAAAATTCTCTAATGCGTTGATTACATTTATGGGTGTAACAAAGGTGAAGAAGTTATATACATGAATAACTTACAACATATATTTGATGAGGAGAAATTGCTAGAAAGTGATAAAAATGTAAAAGTTCAACTATTCAATTTGTTTTCTACCTTATAAATAATCCCTTTCAAGGATATACTCCAACTTGAATGCTCAATTAAAGGTGCATTGTGATACTAACTAGGCAAAGATATAGGAAAATTCAAAATCCTACATGCATTACTTTAGACAAACAACCTTATATTGAATATTGTTTTGTGATTTTCTCTCATTGGTCATTCCTCACTAGACTAAGATAAAGAGACAGAGTTCCTTTATGGAATCATATGTTTCTTGGATGGTTTCTTTTGTAGCCAACCTAGTGTCACCAACAAATTTCAAGTGGGAAGTGACATCAAAATTTGGTGTTGGATTAATACCTTTGACATATTTGGAAGAATCTATTTCAGGAAACACCAAGTCCTTTAACCATTAGAATGGATATATATGAAGAGACTGATAGGGAAATTGTTAACCGTAATTGAATAAAATCCACAGAGACAAATCTGATCACCCATGTAATCCATTGGTTTCTAAAACCAAAAGTTTTAAGAAATTGGGTCACAAAGTCCTAATTGAGGCTCTCATAGGCTTTAGAAATTTCTAACTTAATCAACATTCTAAGTATCTTATTAGATTTAAGAGTGGACTAATTTCTGTTCCCTCATTATCCATTAAGGATATGCCTTCCCTGAAAAAATCCCCCTTCCTCTTTGGATATAACCATTTGAGCATGTTATCTATGACATCAAATATAATTTTATAAACATAATTGCATAAGTATATGGGATTAAATGTGTCTTCATTGTGCAAAAGTAGAATTTTATTCCTTAGGGATGAGGAGAATGAAAGTAGAATTGAGCGCTTTCAAAACTAATATAGTATCTCCCATCTCTTACACAACTTCCCACATTTCCTCACTGACAAAGGCTTAACATTCATCAAGAACCTGGAGAAGAAACCATATGAAATCAAGAGGATTTTCTCTTGCTAAGTCAAAATATGTATTCTATAGAAACAACAACTCTAATGCTATGAAGAAATAGAGCCTTAATGCTAGGAAGAAACACAGGATGTAGATTTAGCTACAAGATAATTCTCACAAGCATGCACAAGGAAAATAGAGAGAAGAATAATGAGATTGAATCACATGAATAAGTGAAGAATGAATAATTGATTGATTATTACAATGATCATACATGCTTATAAAATAAAATTGAGTTGCTATAATACAACTCATGCTATCTCATAAATCATGCTTACTAAATATGATAAACTGCCATAGGTGGCTTAAGCACTTTCCAACTCTATCAAGGACCTCATGAATTAGCTAAAGCATGAGTGAATTGTCATGAGTGATGGAAAAACATGCTAATCCTAGAATATAGAGAGAAAATCATGGAGGATGGGTTGACAACAAACAATAGTATTTCCTAGTTGACTAGATTTACCTTATCAATCTGCAGGAAGGTGTAGTTACTAAATATGGCAGTCAATAAAGTGGGCAATATCTAACTAGAATCAAGATAAAGGTGCTCTTGGGATATATATGGAAAGTGTTGACCAAGTAGTGCAAGCGGATGCCAACTATATAGGTTAGTAGGTAGGAAATTAATCAATAATGATTAAATATTGTAATCCTAAGTATGGAGTGGGTTTATAATATCCCAACATCCCCCTTTAAGTCTGACTTTATGATAGAGTTATCTGAAATCATCAGATGCATGGATGCATATAGATGCATATATGTGCATATAGGGCCCAACAACAAGGCTATGGTCATCTTTACAATTATTTGTGTCCATAAAAGTGAGGAAAGAGGCAAAACCACATGGGAAAAATCCTCCCTCAAGAAAGGCAAAGGAACAAAATTTGAACAACATGTCTTCAATATGTATTTATCTTCACTTGAATGAGCTGAATGAACTTCTTCTACTGAAATACTTTGATGAAGAAATCGTTAACTCCATGATCATGCGCTAGAGTGTAGAATTCATAAGAAAGAAGAGGAGAGACTCCTTGTAGCTCATCATATAATGAAGTAAGAGATTTATCTGAATGATTCTTGCTGCTAAAATACTTTGATTTGAAAACAAAAACTGAAAAGGAAAATATATCTGTGCATACTCCTTCCCAAAGAGTACAAAAATTAAGACAATCAGTAACATAATCAGTTCTTGAATAGATGGAAAATGGCGAATTGGATCACATATCTTTCTTCCAAATTGATGTAGCACCTTCCCAAATATGAAATGAGGCTGAAAATACTTTGATATATCAGAAATATTATCATATGGAACAAAAAACACCATAGGCTCAGTGTCTCCATGAGGATATAGGGATAAAGTAAGAAAAGGTTGAGCAACTGGGAAAAATGATGAGTGTAAAAATATGAATGATGAATGGACTTGAGATATGAACTTTAGGTGTTTAGAATAGATACAAAAATGTGTAAGATAAGTCCAATGATGACTAAGGTCATGGATAGCCAACCAATGAAAATAGATAATATTTGAAACCATTTGATATAAGTAACAATGGATTAGAAACCAATGAGGAATCAACTAGTGAACTTGGGGTTTGTATAGTCTTAGGAGTATTCAAAGGTATGGTAGATGGTATGGATGATGTCATAAAATGCATATTAGAATGAAAATATTCTTCTAAATCAGAATTATTATCATTTGAATGGAGCGAGGAAGAGATGCTTAAAGATAAGTCCGGATCTAGTGAAAAATCATAAGTATTGGGAGATGAATCTAGTAGACGGATAGGTGGATTTTTCAAGAAAGAAAATGAGATTTATGATTCTGATATATCAGAAAGTGAATCTATATCATATATATGCGTAAAATATTTAACTCTGGCACTTAAGGCATAGTTTATATCACCTTGGAACTGCGCACTATGACAATGTTCTAAGGATTCAACAAGCTTCTCTAGCTCATCTGGAAATTCAATGTTATGCTTCTCAAGTAGCTGAGACATGATGTCCATATTCTTCTTGAAAAATTTCTTCACAGGATGAAATCCCTTGCTGCAATAAGAACACTTGGATGTGCTCCATTTCTTCTTTACTTTCTCCATTTAACCTTCATCGGTAGGCTTCAAACTTTCATCTTCAATATCTGACTTTGGATTCTTCTCTTTCACAATTTGCTTCTCTTTTGATATTGCATTCTTACTTCCTTATGAGAGCATGATCCTTGACCTTGGAGGATCTAAGAGTACCCATATAGATCAATTTATCTTTCTCCTTTGTCAATGAATCAACGAATGTACTCAAAGAAGGCATTTTCCAATTTGAAATAGCAAGCCTAGTAGCAAGAAAAGTAGACACAAAAACTGAGTATTCAGGACTCAATTTTGATAGAATGGAAATAATCAATTGATCTTCCTTTTTATCAATCCCACATTGCTTGAGAAATAAAACAACTGAATTGAATTTGGTGAAGAAACCCTCAATAGATTCAAAACTGCCTGGACTCATTGAGAATAACTCATTCTCCAACTGATGCACTCTTATCTCATATTATACTCCAAAGAGAGACTCAAGTTTGGTCCATACTTGGTTTCGAGTGGTCAAACAATCTATATGAAAGAGTAAATAAGGAGAAACAGAGTGGAAAAGCAATCCATAGGATTCATCCAAACTATTATGCCACTTACCTTTCTCAACAGTAGCATTGGGCTCATTCTCGAAAGCTAGAGTAAACTCTGTATAGTCCCTTACTGCGTGATAGAATGAAAATTTTGGATTTCCATTAATGATAGTTGAATGGATTCAGGATCATAGATGAAGAGGAATCCATGCTTAGAAGTTAATGCGCTCAATATTATACTCTTTGCAACCTGCATAAATAAAAACTTGTAGAGAATCTTGTAAGCTCAATTCAAGTTCTTATTCAGAGAGGAATATGGGTCTGGATGCACTCTAATGTAGATAACTGACAGCTCCTCAACTTTGTAGAACTTAAGAAACCTTGCGCTATCAACTTGAAAACCCGTGGGCTTTGATACCATGTATAAATAACAACTCTAATGCTATGAAGAAATAAATCCTTGATGCTAAGAAGAAACACATGATGTAGATCTAGATACACGATAATTCTCACAAGCATGCACAAGGAAAATAGAGAGAAGAATAACGAGACTGAATCACATGAAGAAGTGAATAATTAATAATTGGTTGATTATTAGAATGGTAATACATCCTTACAAAGGAAAAATGAGTTACTAGAAGACAAATCATGCTAGCTCATAAATCAAGATTACTAAATATGATAAACCCCCATAGGTGGCTAAAGCACTTTCCAACTCTGTCAAGGACCTTACGAATTAGATAAAGTATGAGTGATTTGTCATGAGTGATGGAAAAACATGCTAATCCTAGAATCTGGAGAGAGAATTATGGAGGATGGATTGGAAACACAAGATAACAGTTTCCTAGTTGACTAGCTTTAGCTTATCCACTTAAAACATGGAATGAAGCAAGATAAAGACAAAATTTGTAGGAAGGTGCATTTACTAAATCTGATAGTCAATAAAGTGGGCATGATCTAACTAGAATCAAGATAAAGGCGCTCCCGGGGTATATATGGAAAGTGTTGACCAAGTGGTGCTAATAGGTAGGAAATTAATCAATAATGATTAAATATTGTTATCCTAAGTATGGAGTGGGAAAAGCTAATCACACATGCAATCTATTGGTTTCTAAAACCAAATGTTTTAATAAATTGGGTCACAAAGTCCTAGTAGAGGGTATCATAGGCTTTAGAAATGTCTAACTTAATCAACATTCTAAGTCTCTTAATAAATTTAAGAGTGGACAAATTTCTATTCCCTCATTATCCATTAAGGATATGCCTTCCTTGAAAAAATCCCCCTTCCTCTTTGTATATAATCGTTTGAGTATGTTATCTATGACATCAAAGATAATTTTATAAACATAATTGCATAAGTATATGGGATTGAATGTATCTTCATTGTGAAAAAGTAGAATTTCCATCCTTAGGGATGAGGATAATGAAAGTAGAGTTGAGTGCTTTGAAAACTAATCTAGTCTCTCCTATCTCTTACAAAACTTCCCACATTTCCTCAACAACAAAGGCTTAACATTCATTATGAACCTGGAGAAGAAACTATATGAAAGAAAGAGTATTTTATCTTGCTAAGTCAAAAGATTCCTACCTTACCTATTCTTTCAAGGTTGTTTGATCAAGAGTCAGTTTTCTCGAAAGTGACATGGAAAATATGTTGTTTCATATATGCTTGATCACTCATCATTCTTTTATGAAAATATGTTGTTTCATATCCACAATTAGTTTAGTGAATGTATTTTTGAAGAAGTTTCTCAATTATTCTTTGATTTCTTGTCACAACTCCATAAATATTATTCCTTCCATTACTTTTGCAATCTATTGATTCTATTTGCACCCATATTCTTCATCAATATTTGATGAATTTTTTTATATTATATTTCCTTATTTTGACCATGTAACTATATAGCATTTTTGTATCTACGATATTAGATACTTTTTTCCTTATTTATTAGTGCATAGTTGGATGGACTCCTCTTTTCTTACCAAATCCCTTGTTAGGGATTTTCCTAAAGTTTCTTCGTGAACTTGTCATGATCAATCTAAAGATATTTTGTGGGAAAATGTTTCCAAAGACCTTATAATTTGAAGAGTTTGATAAACCCGTGTAACAAAACAAAATATAAAACATAATAATAACAATGTCACATTCACACAATATACACAAGATTCACCCTAGAAATCATTAACCAATAAAACTAGCCTAATTGAGAGCCGTACCTCTCTCTATTTCACTGTACTAACTTCAATATTCTTAATACAATATTTAGGTATTCCACAACGCCCAATACCTTAATTCTATTACGAAGTTAAATAGAAAATAAAATAATAATTAATAATAGTTTAGGATAATTAATGAAACATTAATTGAAAATATGAGGAGGTGACCCTCCATGTAAATGGACAACCCTATTTAAAGGTGGCATACTCATTTGTAAAACATACATCAAATTATTATATTCATATGTTCTTTTCTTCAACATGGAAGTCAGATACGCTTCTTGAAGTCAAACAACCATATACGGTTGTGACATTGGTATCAGAGTGGATTCGCTCCTCCTACACTGAGCTCGAGTTATGCTCTTTGGCCTCACAATCCAAGCCTCACAATCCATCCTCTCCACACGAATTTTCTATCCATTTACTGCCCCATTATCATCTTGGCAGCACTCCTTCCCCATCATTGTCACAAACCCACACCTTATCTGTGCACTCTTCAAACTAGTCTCCACTCCAATTCATTCACTTCTCCCTTGCCAATCATCTCTACACTCCTAAATCTCCCGTGACTTCGCCTTCGATTGCTTCAATCTCCCTTGTCACCCTCAAATTACCTTGCTCCCTCCCAATGCTTCCATCCTCCACACTCTATCTCCCTCACACCACACACTCCATCATGTTACCCTTCTTCATGCAGCAAACCCACCTCTGCTCCTACTCCCTACTATTTTTCCAAATCACTACGCTAATCTCCTACATCCTCCATTTTCCACGCATCCAAACCCCTTCTGCCACCGCTGGCATCCTCCTCCATAGCCAACACCCATATCTCCTATGCCTTGACTCTTTCACGCAGTATTCCTGTGCTCCATGTAATATCGCCTCCTTCCATCTCCTGTCTAATTTCATTCTAACACAACCCTAAAAATATTAAATATTATATAATTTTTAACTATACCAATATTTATTTTATTAAAATTTTAGAATCCGACTATACATAATTGAAAATAAAAATTATTAAATATAATAATAGTTATATTATTATTTTTATTTAAATTTTACTCCATAATTAATATAACTATTATCATAATAATAATAATTAATTAATCTATTAAAACTAAAGACATTAATTGTCTTTCACTAGTCCATATTTCAAAATAGCGTCCAAATACACGCCTCCGCATACCAGGACCAAAACCGTGACAAAATTAAAATACCAAATTGGGAAATTGGACAAGGACATCAAGGCCCTCGTCGCCAACCAAAAAAGTTGGAAGGAAGAAATGAAAAATAACAATGTAGTGCTTAAGAAATAAATCTAAGACGAAGTTGTTCTAGTATTAGAAATAATACTTGATGACAAACTAGACATCATGAATGCTAAACAAAAAGACTTGGATGACAAAATGGGTGCCATGACTCAAGACATAAACACCATAACACAAAACTTGAACACCATGACCCAGAACCATAATACATTAATGGAAGTGTTACAAAAACTAATGCCTAGTACAAACCATGTCAGCAGTCCAGAGATGTTAGATGCCTCATCTCACATTTCCACAAAGGAAACACTCGCCAATAATCACGAATATTTGGAAAAAGAAATAAATATTAACAATGCGACCCTTAAACAAGAGATTGAAACAAAATTACTTCTAGATATGGAGGCACGATTAAAACCACTTATACTATGAAACAAGAATGCAACACAGTTCTCGTTTTTCTCTCTCCTAATTTTAGTAGCTATTTTTACCTCCGTTTCAAAAGGGTTGATACGTGTACCACACATTTTCATTTTGAGGCATTTTTTTGGGCCTTGGAATCATCTTTGTCGTAAAATATATTTAATTTATATTTTCAAGTGTTTTTTAGAAAGTTAAAAAAATAACATACATTTGGAAGCAATTTATAATGAAAAACATATGCATTTTGAAATTTTTATTTAAAATAAGACATTTTTATTGACAAATTGTAAAAAATTCCAGAAAATAAAGACATTTAAAACCATTTTCAATGGATTTTCAGAGTTTTTTTTGTATAAAAATGATACTATTTCATATTATGTTCCAAAAAGTGACGATTCATATAAATTCAAGAAAAACTATACCATATATTTGTAAATGACATATTAAAAACATTATATATCTAAAATTTATTTCTAAAATAAAGTCCGAAAGTCAAAACATTACTAATATATATTATCAAAAAGTTGTCAAATTTAACATTATCTTCAAGACATAAAACCAATGAACAATATCATGCAAGCCAAATTCCTCATTGAAATTGGAATTTTATGGAGCTTGGATTTCTTCGGGGACATCAATGTCCTCTTCCATTGGGTCTTTTATGTCTGCAAGATGCCCAAAATGCTCCTTTCGAAACATCCCTCCTAATGGGGGTTGAGGCTCTTTTGACATCTTCGCCACATGTGTTTCACTAAACTCTCCTTTCTTCAAACCAACTTCTTGCAATTCATATGGAATAACTTGAATAGCATTAATTATTTGCTTTATGCAATTGCATTGCAGTGGATCATTATCAATGGATATGCAATTTCTCCCTTTCTATAAGGAGCATGCTATTGTTGTACTTAATCACAAAAAAAAATAGTTTAGTCAAATAACATAAAGAAATGATACTAATTTTTTTTTAATGAAGAATACAAAAATAAAACTTGAAATATGCTTTCATATGTAATATTAGAAATTTTACTTGAACCCGAGAACAAAACTAAGACCTAATCTCCTTATCTTGAAAATGTATCTATGAGATAATTAATCAACGCTTATGGCTTTTGATAGATCTTTATAGTCACTCATTTCAAATCCCTTTCTTGATAGATCTCGAAAACCCTATATGTGTTTTATGATAAAACACATTCGAGATGAAGTTTTACTTCATTGAAGTGATGGTCATGAGTTATAGTACATAGGTAATGCTGAGTGAGATTGCAAATTTGTGATAAGCGTCTATCAGTGATGAAGTTTAAACACTTTCGAGATAATATTGGTATGGTAGAGAATGTCTCCCTCGCTGAGAAGGAGTGTTGAGAGTATAGCTTCGCAAGTCATTTCTATGAGACTTGTGTTGTAATCAAGTCCAGAATCTATGCTGTAATTAGGTTCAAATCTTCTCCTTGTGTTGTATCATGTCCGGAACTTATATTGTATTAAGTTCACATGACATTGCCATATTCCGTAGAGATGCTTACATACTAGGATCTTATGGTTAAGATCATGACCTTATGTTAATGTTCGAGACTTGTTGTGTCAAGTTCGGAACTTATGGTGTATTAAGTTCACATGACTTATGTTATATTAAGTCTCGATGGTATACTATGTGATGTATGGCTAGTCATGGTCAACATGTGCTACAAGTCTCCTTTATGGATTAGCTACCCATATGGTGATTTACTTTAGCATGTGACTATATGACCCGGGGTAATACATATGATCATAGGTTCAAAAACATTATTATGAGTATGATGTGATATAGAATTTACGAAAACGCATATGGACCATGCATAGATAATTAATATAAGCACATATATGGAGAGAAAATTCAAATTTCCCATGTTGCCACCAAGTTAAATTGAATTGATAAGATATCAATTGGATATTAGTTATGGTAAATAAGTTCTGTTAATTAATGAATCAACTCCTTAATTTATGCAAGTGGTTCTTGAAGATGACACTGATGGAGAAGCACTAGTTATGTTCAGTTACATTCAATTATGTTCAGTGACATTTTGTTCTATTCAGTTACATTCAGTTCTATCTAGTTGCATTCAGTTCTGTTTAGTTGCATTCAGTTCTGTTAAGTTACACTGAGTTGCATGTAGTTACACTCAGTACGATGCAGTTACAATCAGTTCCATTTAGTTTCATGGAGTACCATCGAGTTCAGTTCAACAATATTTAGTATGTAACAACATAACTTTTCTCATTTGAATCCACATCAACTTTGAAGAAGCATAGTTTCAGTGAGGAAAGTCGATGCTCAAAAATCTTTATGGAATATGATCATTGCTTTACATTTTAGTTTTTACTTCAAAAATTCAATATCAATATTTCTATTTACAAAACATCAATATAAAACATTACCACTACATACAAATTATCAATCTAATAAGTTACTACTATATAACTCTTTGGCTTTAAAATATCTTTTTGAAACGTTACCACTGTATACAAATGATCAATATAGCTAGAACTTTGCCATTGCTACTATATAACTCTCGTCTTTATACAATTTATCAATCTAGCCATTACCCCTACATAACTCTTATCTTGAAAATGAAAGATTATACTTTTTATTTTCATTATAAATAAATAAATACACAATACCATATTCACTTTACCTAAATGTCCAATCTTCTATTCATTAACTTTTACTTTACTCTCTCACTGATATCTCACATCTTTGTATTGAATGAATAAACAATGTAACTCGGAACCGAAGGTTTCAATAGAGCAGGATCACCAAAGGTTTCAATATATTGAATGGTAAACAATGTGCAATCAAAGAAAATAAGAAAAAACTGACGAGGAACCGAAGGTTTCAAAAGAGCACGACCACAGGGGGTTTCAATAGAGCAGGATCTTCGGTTACATGTACTATTGCAGGAGCTGAACGTCTATTCAAATTAGCTGAATCAAGAATTCTCCGTATATGCTGTATTAAGCGCTCTTCGTCTTCGTTCATCTCAGCTTCTTGTACACCAATCTCACCTTCTTCTATTCCTACAACGACATCCATGGTGTCAAGAGCGGGGCAGTTCCGAAGCAACCAGACCAACACTTCGATCTCATTTAGACCAAAGTTGTCCACACATTCTGCGGATACCTTCCGCACATTGAGCAGTGGAGAATCTAAACTCGTTGGAATGGCCGGATCTTTGGTTAAACTCTGCATTAAATTGCAAACCCAAAACCAATCAACACATACATATAATAAAACATAGAAAAAATTCTTTCTTACTTAACACCAAACATACAATATACGAAATTAACTTCTTACCAGATCAAGCATGCGATATATAGACAGATGCTCAAGACGAGGAAGCCCTTGAAGAAGGTCGGTAATAGGGATATGCACCTTTTCTCCCCACCTTAGGTCACCAATAGATAATACTTTCAGAAATTTGAATCTCCTGATTATCTCAGCACATCTCTCTGCTGATAAATTGTTTGTTCCATCTTTGCTCAAATCCAATGC
This sequence comes from Pseudotsuga menziesii, assembly GCA_001517045.1. Lineage (NCBI taxonomy): Eukaryota > Viridiplantae > Streptophyta > Pinopsida > Pinales > Pinaceae > Pseudotsuga > Pseudotsuga menziesii. Next base: position 145,499 of record LPNX010209594.1, on the reverse strand, counting down.
CATATTGTGTATCACAGTACTTCCAGATTGCAGGTGGAAGGACCGAACTATGGAAGAAAGCCCCTGAAACGACAGACCATTCACTCTCAAATCCTTTACATGATATAACTTGATAGAAGTAAGTTTCGAGCAGCTGATGGTTAAAATCTCCACGACGTTGGGAAAATGCGCGAATTTTAAATGATCAATGGAAGGAGAGGAAATGGTGATCTTCTGTGGGGCAATGCAACGGATTAGTGCAAGTGTATCGAGAAGCGGGCAATTAGAAAGAAACACGGCTAAACTGCCGTCTCTGAATTCTAGATTAACTAACAAGCAACTCCGCAGATGTTTGAATCCACCAAAACCAGTTGGAATTCTGGAGATAATGTAGTCGGAGAGTGTGAGATAATTGAGTCTATTGCATAAGAAAACCGAGGGAGGTAAAAGTTCTTCGACATTCTTCAACGCTACACACTGAACCCATTTACATATATTCTCGTAGCTAAAGTGCCAGTAATTTGAAGTATACAGATCGAAGATTTCGAGATCGGAGGAATGCGAAAGCACAATGTTGGAGATAATATTCTCCATTTGTGCAATGGCGAGTGAATTGGGCATGACCGGGCCCATAAGAAGATGATCCGGAGAGAGTTCAAGCCGAGGAAGTTGTGGTAGAGATCTCTCCATCTAGTGGAGAGAACGAAAGATCTGGCTGCCTCTTTAACGGGGAGATACGAAAGGATCAAGCACAACAAGTGATCTGGAAGCTTGTCGAATAGATCTGAAGCAGGCGCCATGATAGCTTAGTCACAGATTAAGGGAGACAGAGAGGTACCTATTACCACCAAGAGAAAAAATAACGCCAGTAGAGCCAATAAAATATAAAATTAGAGAATAGGTTTTGAACTGATGTTCTATAATTTTCCATACGACATTTGTTTTTATAATTTTCCATAAGACATTTGTTTTTATAGGACTCAACTCCACCAAAGTAATTATACCGACAAGTGTATTTGGTTATATTCTTAGATCGTAGGAAGATGGTGTAAATGGTAATATTCCTAGATTGTAGGAAGATGGTGTAAATGGTTATCTTTCTATATTGCAGGAAGGCCATATTTCTATATTATTCCTATAGGAAGATGAAACAAATGTATGATTAAGATTTATTATTATTATTATTAAGATTTATTATTATTATTATTATTATGGTTGTTAAGTACTGAAAATAAACAATTTAAAAATAAATATATTAAAAATATTTTAATTAGTGTGAAGTGACATTTACCTTGTGGTATATTGGTGTTAGATATCCTTTTTATATATTGAAGATTTTAAAAAATTGATATAATTAATCATATATTTATTATTGTTATTTTTATTTTAATATTTTTATTAAAATATTAATAAATAATAATAATATGTTTAAATTTATTCAATAAAATTACTTTAAATTTCAAATGGAATCTTGAACATTCATTTAATATAATATATCATTAAATTATAATTTTTAATTAGTAATTGGTTTTTGTATTTTCAAATATCATAATAATAAATTTTAATATATGTATTTTTAATTTATATGGAGTTTTGAATTTATTGGGTTTTTTTTTTAATTTGAATTATTTAGTTTCATCTATATTAATGAGGGTTTCTTATTTAAAATCTCCCAAAATATTTATGGACAAAGTTCCCATCCATAAGGCATAACTATAACTTTCAACAAAAATGGTTGAGTTTCCCCACTTATTAGCTTCTCATTCTGATGGAGTTTCCTTATAATATGGAATCTAGGAACACAATTTTGTGATGTTCTAAAACTTGAAGTATTTGAATTTGTCCATTTTAGTTAAAGGATACTTTAATTGATGAATCCCATAGATGAATGAACAGTAAAGGAAGATAGAAATAAGGTTCTATAGGTGTTGAAGATGGAATGGGAAATGATAGATTATTTTGCAAACCCTTTGAGGATTGATCCATCTTCACCGTAGGATTGTTGCTGGATATGACACTAGGGGAAGGACATGTGACCAAGCCTTAAAGAAATCGGGTGCTAAGGGCATGATAAAATCATTGTGAGATATTTGATCATATATATGTTTAAGATTAGCAACACTTTGATAATGTACCACGAGGATAATTCAGTGTGCCTATGAGATAATCAAGAAAACCAAGTAGAAGATCAATAGATGTGATGAATAGGGCACCGATAAAGTGCACCACGACTAAATTTGGTTGAAGGGCATGTTTCCCCCAAAATCGTTGAAGACACATGGAGTGATTTGATTGTTCGCGCCTCCCTAAGGAACTTCTATGAAATGGCCGAGCTCACAGAACGTTTGTACTTATGGAAAAATGGCCTGGTTTCTCTCGAAGTCATAAAGGAACAAGGTAGCCACACATACAAGAGTGGCATCTAGCATCCAAACCAACCTGCCCCAAGGGTACATATGTTAGGTGGGTCTCCACTGACATTTTTTGACGTCAACGGTCTGATTTTGAAATAAAAAGCCGCAAAGTGTCAAATTTTCAATTTTGATTAACTGTTAAAATGGGAAATTGTTCTTTTCAAAGTCATCATTTATCTATCAAAGAAAGCTCCATCGTCCAACTCTTTTTCCCTCAACCAGTCAACACCTATGACTACAAGTATGGTACACTTCTTCCATATCTGCCATGTATTTACTGGTATAACCACATTACTCTTTCTATTTGCTAGTAAAAGTGTTAAAGTTTTAACCCCCCACCATCTCAGTAAAATTTTTTTACCTTAATAGTAAATTAAACACAACAAAATGTCTCAGAATCCTAAAGAGAAGCTCCCCCAACCTAGGTTCTTCGAAAATGAACACATCTATGACCACCATTGAGACATTTTCGATACAATGGTCACAAATTATGACCTAAAAACTTCCATTAAAGAATCCCATGCTCTAGATTTTGTAGATCAAGACCCCGTTCATCTATCGGACTCAAACTTAGACATATATGTTTTCCAACGCATAATGTACTTCCATGAGTTTGTAGCCTGATGTTTGTCCCAATATTATCCCAAGTCAGGAAATCCATCCTATCATCTGATTAATCCATGTTGGCCCTAGGGAAGGATCGACAGAATTTAGCTAGAATTATGCTCGGGAATATGAAGATTCTGGTCGCATGAAGGAGGAAGATATGACGTAGGAGAAGCTGTGATAGAAGTAGCCGCAAGGGAAGAGTGTGCGGCAGAATGGAAGCTATGATGAGATCAAATGCTCACGTAAGGAACCACGATAGAAGAAGACATGCTTCAGTTGAAAAGGACATCCCAAGAAATTGTGGGTAAGAAGTCAATTGATAATGCATGCTTTGGGGAATAAAGCATATTTGTATTTTGGGCCGATAGTGCCTACTGATAGTTGTAACTAAATGTACGAGAATATGAATGATCTCATGTCGACTAACATAATGGTTTCGATTGACTACATCCTGTGAGAGTCTATAAAGGGAGAACCCAAGCTGTGTGTGAGTTAGATACATACACTCTCAGTTGGTCTGAATTAGTCTCTATTGTCTGTTGTATGTTTGTAGAGTTTTAGAGTTGTAGAGAAGAGAAAGTCAATCCAGGTTGTGTGCACATGGTGAGTAGGGTGAAGGAGGGGAAAATTCAAAGACCCGAGACTAGAGATCATGAGAGGAGAGATAAGTATGTATAGATTGAAGAGAATATATAGAATAGGGTCTGCAAGCTGAGTGCGTAGACGAAATTTGCCATATATTTCTCATGCTAGATGAAGAGAGTCTTTGTGGTTTTTCCCAGATGGGTTTCCACGTTAAATGTTGATGAATGTGTTTATGTCGAATGACTCTATGTTGTGAATAAACGTATGTATATTTTCTTATGAATGAGTCCTTATATGCACATGTCGCATTGTTGTTAGTTGGAATCGCTAGTACGGAATTATATTAAATGTTGTAATCTTTGTCGACGGATAAGTAGAGTAATATCTTGAATGTAGATAATAAGAGTAAGGAATATAAGCCCCATCTTCGTTCGAGAAATCTAGTAAGGTGCCATGGAAGAGGAAATACCCACACAACTGCAGAAAGCTGGTTTTGGCAGTTACCAATAAGATATCTCGGGTGAGACTGCATCTGCATCACAGGTGCTATTGACTGAGCCCTGCTATGTTGGGACTATATCTTGGGATTTTTTGACAAATAAACAAGGTTATGAACCCGGTTCAAAGGAAGAAATACCAATAAATGGTTCTGTTGTTGGGACTCAGAATCATTTTGTGAGGGATATGTTTTGGCATCTGATGACGCCAAAAATTCAAGAGTGGGTGGATTTTAAAGCATTATAGTTTTCATAAGAAGAAAGCGAAGGATCACGGTTGAATCCAATACAGTGGTTGGAGCGATACCTCTATACAGATATTCATGAAATTTTCTTTTGCGAGTTCCCTTTTGTTGTATGACTGGTTGTTGAAGCTAGCAACCCAACAAAAAAATTTCCAAGGAGGATAACTGACATAGTGGAATCCTCAGTTGATTCAAAGGCTCAAAAGAACTAGAAACCCCGTATCTAGGGATGTTAATTTCTTGGTTGATAGTGTTTTGGGCGGATATATCACAGAAATCATCGCCGACACTATAAATTCATATAGTGAAGTAGAAAGAGAATTTTTCCAAGGACCTAGAGGTAGGTATTTGACATCTTTGAAAATATGGATCAAAATGATCATATGCGAGAAAGGGATCCTAAGAATGGAAGCCATCGAGTAAATAATTGTGTATGAAGACTTGGGTTATGTCATAGAAGAAGTGCAAGAAAAATGGAGCAAAGTAGGTTGAGATTTTCCCCGGTGATAGTGGAACTACACTAGAGGATGGACATCTAAGAAGTGTAAGGAGATTTTGGTAGGGAAGAAGAAGAAGAACTGTGACAAGAAGAGGAAGTTGCAATACGACCAGAGTATAAGACTACGAGTTGACGTCGCACTTTGATGGAGGTTCTTGTGACGAGGAATAGGAATACCAGCCTATCCTTGAAAGGAAAGAAGGAGAAGAAGAATCCCCAGATCCAAAGTATGAATATTTCACACCTACTACCTTACGTACGTCTTCGGAGGTAAGGTCCAAAAAATAATCCCCTAGTAGGTTTGTCGATACAAGTAATACTAAGTGTGGGAATAGTGGACAAGGGAGTCATGCTAGCCAAACTTTTTATCCAGTAGCACCAAGGGCGAATATAATGGTTGGGAATGATATTAAGATACCAATATTAAAAAAAAATGGGTTAGAAGACCTAGAGAAACATTGGTTTTTATGTGAATCCTTATGGATCGCCGGACGGGTCCAAGATGAATAAATAAAGAAGGCACAAAATTATCACAACCCTGAGGGGTTGTTCTTTGGACTGGTATATGAAGTTCTCTGTGGTTTCAACAGGAGTCACGCATAAAACACTCAACCAAATTTGAGCGAGGCTAATAGATGAATTCAAAAAGCCCAAATCTAAATCTCAGTGTATTACAGAGATTAAATAAATCAAGAAATTATTATGGAGTTTGTGTGGGACTTTGACCAGAGATTTAAGATGCTGATGGATAAAGTAAGCTTCCATATGTTGAACGTACAACACAAAGATTGGTTCATTGCAGTTTTGCTACCACACATCCAAATTATCTTGATGCAACAAAATATTGCGTCTTAGACTAAAGCGTTGGAGTAGGACATGAAGATCGAATCATAACCTATAGGAGAGACTGGTGCAGGAATGATGCCAATTCAGTCACAACTAGCCAATATTACACTCCAACTTCAAGATATTAAGAAAGGGAAGGAAGTACAAGAAGAACTCTGGTGTACCAGATGCAGAACTGAAGGACACCTTAAGGACAATTACCCGATAGTCATGAACTATGTCGCATTGGGAGCACCGAATCCAATAAATGCACAAGGGATGCCTTGGTGTAGAATATGCCAAACTAGAGGCCATCGATCATAAGAATGTTTGTACTTACAAAATATTGTAAGTGCCCCAACTATTTTATATCGTAATTTTTGTAAATCAGTAGGCCATGATGAAGAGGACTACAGAGCATTTCAGTTGCAGCAAGAGAAAATGGTGGAAACCTATTTAATGAAAAATGAAGAGCAGATACAAGGTTATCTTCCTATATTGTAGGAAGGTTATCTTCCTATATTACAAGAAAATGAAACAAATGTATGATCAAAATTTCTTTTATGGTTATCAAGTACTGAAAATAAATAATTTAAAAAAACATATACTAAAATATTTCAATTAGTACCAAGTAACATCTAACTTATGGCATTTTGGTGTTAGATATCCTTTTTATATATTAAAATTAAAAAAAAAATTAATATAATTAACCATATATTTATTATTCTAATTATTATTTTAATGTTTTTATTAAAATATTAATAAATAAAAAATAATATTTAAATTTTTTTTCAATAAAAATATTTTAAATTTCAAATGGAATCTTGCACATTCATTTAATTTAATATATCATTAAATTATAATTTTAAAATAAAATTGTTATAGTTTTTAATTAGTAATTGGTTTGTATTTTCAAATATCATAATAATATATTTTAATATATATCTATTTAATTTAAATGGAGTTCTGAGTTTTTCACTATTTTTTAATTTGACTTATTTAGTTTCATCCATATTAATGAAGATTTTTTATTTAAAATCCGCCCAAAAATTTATGGGCAAATTTCCCATCCATAAGTGTTAGATCTGGAGTTGTGAAGATGAATTGTGATAACTATCTTAGTTCTGTAATCTGATAGTTATGCTGTCAAAGTTGCAGATGCCATATCTTCTCTTCTTATTGCCAGAAAATTGGTTTCGATAGCTCTCCCTTGAACATCTCGGGTGAGACTTCGTTCGCTCTGTAGATGTTGTTGGGTAGGGTAAAACCTATCTGGGCTGGTGCCTAGGGAGATCGCGTTGGTTGGGTGTCGACAGAGTGAGAATCCTTGTTGATGAGGCTTTGTTGGTGGGTTTTTGCCAACAAATGGTTCTGTTGTCAGGATTAAGTTGCGATTGAAAGGAAGATATGTTCTAGCATTTGACTTGACTGGAGATGGAGGAGTGGTTTGGTCTAAAATTGCGAGAGTTTGCTAAAATAGAAAATAAGAATTTGAAGCTGTCGACAAGAAATTGCTTGGGCAGATATATTCATGACAGTCCTCACGAATGGTTCTTCTGTGAGTTTCCCATCATCTTGTATGAGTGGTTAGCGAAGTTCTCTTCTAAGAAGAAAAACTTCCAAGGAGGAAAGCCGACATCTTGGACTCCGGAGCTGATCTAGGAATTACAAGAAACAGACAATAAGGCATCACGGGCTGTTGAGGTGTGGTTGGACAGTATCTTGGAGGGATACATTACCTAGTTTACAGTTGATACTAGTAAGTCATTTAGCGAAGCAGAAAGGGAGTTCTTGAATGGACCACGAGGTAGATTTTTGTTGTCTCTGTAACTATCTATTAAACAACCTGTCTACGAAAAAGGTATTCTAAATATGGACCAAGAGCAGTGGAACTCTGGTGTGTAGAGGATGTAGACACCGCGGAGAAAGGGGGAAAGACGCATGGAAAGGTAAGGGGTATATGGGCATGAGTTCTGGTGAGATGATGAAGGTCACTGAGGAAACAAGTGGTTGTACAAGAGGAGGAGCAAGGTTTCGAGATAAGAGGTAGAGGATAAGAGAAGGTCCCGCTGTGATCGAAGTGCGATATTGTGAAGAACAAACAAACAGGACAAAGAGACCTTTTAGTGACGACGAGGATGACTAGGCCCAGGCTACGCCCAGAAGGACGGTAGGCTCAAACTCTAGCAGTAACGTGTCCACACCTCCGCGCACTACTCCATCACTAGGAAGAAACGTGCATTCTACGTCGAGTTTCTCGATGTGTGAGCAACAGTCTAGTAGTAGAGTACCAGCCAGAGGAAGAAGGCCCAGAATTGTATGCGACGAAATGAAGCTACCAATATTTCATGGAAATGGCACTGATGACCCAGAGAAATACTGGTTCCTGTACGAGGCGATCTAGACTGCATGACAGACCGTGGATGACGATGCCAAGAAAAGCCAGCTGACAACCACCCTCAGGGGTTGTGCGCTAAATTGGTACATGAGATTCATGCTGGTTCCTCAGGGAGGTACAATGAAAACATTGGATGAGATCCATAAGGGGTTATTTGAAGAATTCAAGAAGCCGAAGTCTGAGGCTCAGTGTTGAAAGAAATCAAGCAGTTTCCTAATGAAACAATTTGGGACTTTGATCAACGGTTCAAGACATTGATGGCTCGAGTCAGCTTCCCGATGAGCGGTGTTCAGCACAAGGAGTGGTTCATCACCATGCTTGTACCACATATTAGGCAACCACTTGTTAGAATAATCAACCCATATTTACCTACCTTAGACATTAAATTAATCATTTTTGTCTTATTTGCCTAGTTCATGTGTCCCACCTTATGCAAGTTGTCATTTACCTATCCATAGTGGTCAAACTTGCCTTATTTGACTCATGTAGCACTTGGGAAACCTCAAGGAATCAAATCTTCTTTATTCCTGGCCTCCTAGGCACCCTTCTGCTTTTTCTGCTTTATTGCCTGCTTTTTCAGTGTTTTAAGGCAAATGGAAAAGCTTGACTAGGTGAGGTTGACTAGTTTTTTGTCCTACACATCCTCCACTCTTTTCTCCTTGGGAAAGAATGTATGAGTTGTCATTCCATCAGTATTTAGCTTGCCTAAGTGCTTTTTCCAATTCGTGAGCTCCATGACTGATTTGGGATCAGCTTTTTGCACCTATGGGGGATTTGCTTAATTTTAGTAAGCCTGCTTTATGCTAGATTCAAATTGCTCCTCATGCATTCGAATCCCTTATGTAATTATTTAATGCAGCAACCTATGTTATTACAGGGTTGGATATTGTACACTTATTCAATACAGTTTAGTGTTTAGCTCATTATTTAGTCTCTTTTGTGAGTGATTTTGCATGTTCAATTGATAATTGTTGTGAGTAAAATTAATCTATCACTGGGTTCAATTTCCACATGGTATCAGAGCCATTGTAGATCGATTTATCTCCTTCAAAATTGTTTTGCAGGTTCGACATCAGTGACTCGGAGCCTTCTACTGACAGTCGGGACAAATTTCTAAGCTATGAATCAATCTCAGAAGATCATCTTGACTCCTTTCAATTTATTTGAATGGAAAGAAGAGATGGAGATACTATTGAGAGTGAAAGGAATCTATAAGGTGACTATGGCAACAGAAGCAAAGCCCAATGCAGCTGCAGAGAAGATAAAATGGCACAATAGGAGGGATGAGGCCTATGGTCTCCTGTGTCTGAGTATTTCCAGAGACCTCCTCTTCCATCTTGATGGATTGACATCACCGAATGAAGTATGGGAGAAGCTTACTGATCTTTTTGGAAAGACAGATGAGATGAGGGGACATCAAATTGAAAATGAACTGATCTCCCTGAGTCCCAATAGCTTTGAATCTCTGTATTTCTCCAAGTTCAAAGCACTTGTTTTGCAGCTGAAACATCGTGGGATCGAAAAGAATGATGATCAGCTGGTCTTGGCCATTCTCTCGAAGCTTGGACCTGACTATTCAGTGTTTGTTTTTACCTTCTATGCCACAAAACTGACAACTCGAACCTGGAAGATGCCTAGCCTTGCATATTTCATGGAATCTCTCACACAAGAATAGGACAAGCTGGTGATGATGGGAACCATCAAACCATCCAAATACCAAGCTCTGATTGCTGGAGATTCAAAGGTGGATTCAAAAAGAAAAAAGAAAGATAAAAAGCCACCTGAGCAAAAGAGAGACAAGAAACAGTCTCCGGAGGAGCCACAAGGTTCCAAGAAGAACTACCAGAAGAAGAAAAACAAAGGAGAAATGAGAAAGTACGCATACTGCAATAAGGGAAATCACACTGAAAGCTCTTGTATGAAGAAGCAAATAGACATGTTGACCCAACTCCTGGAGAAGAATGGCATCTCCCTTCTAGAAAGCTCAAAGAAGAGAGAAGGAGGATCAAGTTCAGATGACAGAGAGAGAGTTCATGCATTGGTTGCTGGCACATCAAGCTCACCCAGTTTTATCATTGATTCTGGAGCTTCAAGACACATGGTTTCGACCAAGGAGGCATTCTCCTCACTTGACATGTCGAAGGGACCAGGCCTATAATACTGGGAGATGACTCTCTCACTGAAAGTTTGGGCAAAGGGAGGATTGATCTTGATCATGGTCAGTTCAGCAATGTGTTGTATGTTCCTGGTCTTGCCTCCAACCTCTCATCAGTGTACCAGATGACTCACACTGAGTATCCAAAGAAGGTCATATTCTCCCCTGATGAAGTTGAGATCATAGAGATCTCAAGTGGTAAAGTCATTGCAAAAGGAGTTGCAAATCATGCTCAAAAGGTATACATGTTCTCACACTTCCTACCCTACTCAAATCCCTTTGCTCTTCTGATTCATGCTAATGAGGCAAGCAAGCTTTGGCATGAAATATTTGGCCACCTAAATTACAAGTATCTTTCTGATATTAGTGAAAAAGAGATGGTCATAGGGTTTCCCAAGATAAAATTTTCCAAAGGAGTCTGCCAAGGTTGTATCCTAGGAAAACACCTAGAGCACAAATTTGAGAGAGCTAGTCATGAGAGGACCTCTGCACCCCTCGAGCTGATCCACAGTGATGTTGCTAGCGCCCATTCCCTCATATGTCCATGAGTCAGGAAAAATATGCATTGAATTTCATTGATGACTTTTCCAGTTATTGCTGGGTTTACTTCCTGAAACACAAGTCTGAAGTTTTTGGCCTATTCAAAGTCTTTAAGGCTTTGGTTGAAAACCAGTCTGGGAGGAAACTCAAGGTCCTCAGATCTAACAATGGTGGTGAGTATGTCAAGTTTGATTTTATTAATTATTGTGCAGATGCAGGTATTCAGATGCAACATTCTATCCCTTACACACCACAGCAGAATGGTGTTGATGAGAGGAAGAACAAATCATTGAAAGAGATGGCAACATGCATGATGGAGGCCAAAACTTTGCCACCAAAGTACTGGGCCGAAGCTATCAACTATGCATCCTATATCTAGAATAGGGTGCCTCATAAACAACTTGATGGTATGACTCCTTTCGAAGCATGGAGTGGGCACAAGCCAGATGTGACCCATTTCAGGATTTTTGGCTCAAGGGCTTGGGCTAGAATTCCAAAAGAAAAGAGGAAGGCTTTGCAGCCCCAAATCCAAGAGTGTCTATTTGTTGGATACTCTAAAGATTCAAAAGGGTACAAGCTAATAAATTTGAGCACAAACAAAGCATTTATTGAAAGGTGTGTTCAGTTTCAAGAAGAACCCCTTGCAGCAGTGGAAGTTGGAGAAACCTCTTCACCACCTGAACCTCTGAAAGTAAGTGAAGAGTTTGTTGAACATGATGATTCTGATATCTCTGATAGTGATGAGTTTATTGTATACCCTAACAGCCCTACAAGGACAAAATGGGCAGCCAAGACACTACATGCAGCAGGAGAGCTAGCTGGGGATCCCAATGACCCAAGGAGGACTAGATCTCAATTTGAGAGTGGTCTGTGCATGAAGGATCCTATGTTTGCTGAGAAATGATATTTGATGGTGGAATATGATCCTAAAACATATGAAGAAGCAGTAGGAGATCCAAGATGGCAAGCAACCATGAAGGAAGATTTCAACTCACTCCAGAAGAGCAACACATGGGAGCTAGTGGATCTTCCCCCAGGGAGGAAGTTAGTCCAGTGTAAGTGGGTCTACAAGACAAAATTCGCTGCTGATGGCTCACCATTGAAGTACAAGGCCATATTGGTAGCCAAGGGCTACTCACAGGTTCATGGGATAGATTACAATGAGACCTTTTCCCTAGTGGCAAAGATGGATTCCATCAGGCTAGCCCTAGCCATTGCAGCCTCAAAGCAACGGGAGGTACATCACATGGATGTAAAATGTGCCTTCCTGAATGGAGATCTCACTGAAGAGATATATATGCAGCAGCCTCAAGGTTTTGCTACTAACCCTTCTCTTGTGTGCAGGTTGAGAAAGTCATTGTATGGGCTAAAGCAAGCCCCTAGGGCTTGGTATGCCAATATCGATAGCTTCTTGCTATCACTGAATTTTGTTCGGTGCAAATAAGATCCAAATGTCTATTTGAAGTTAATTAATGGTTCATTAATGATCATTGTGTTATATTTTGATGACCTCCTCATTACAGGAAGCTCCA
>LPNX010209594.1:93588-133141 GCA_001517045.1 Pseudotsuga menziesii | reverse complement strand
GATGAGATTGCTTCCTTAAAGGGTGCAATGAACCAAGCCTTCTCCATGACATATTTGGGGCTCTTAAGCCAATTTTTGGGGCTTGAGATTGCTCAAACCAAAGTTGGAATAAAGGTGCACCAGTCCAAGTATGCCTTGGATTTGCTGAACAAATTTAGAATGAAGGATTGCAAAGCAAGCAAAACTCCTTTCCTTTCAGGAGTGAAGCTGGAAGAAGCTGATTCTTCACCTATGGCAAACAATACACTGTATAGGCAATTGATTGGATGTTTGTTGTATCTGACACATACTAGACCTGATATTTATTATGCAGTAAGTGTGGCTTCTAGATACATGGATCAACCTCATGAGATCCATTGGAAAGCAGCCAAAAGGATCCTTAACTTTGTTCAGAGAACAAGGACACATGGGATCTTCTATAAAGCAAAATCTGATCTTGATTTGATTGGATTTACTAACAGTGCTTGGGCAGGTGATAGCACAGACAAAAATTCCACATCAGGATATGTGTTCATACTTGCAGAAGGGCCAATCAGCTGGTCAAGCAAGAAACAGAGTGCCATTGCACTCTCATCTACAGAAGCAGAGTACAGAGGAGTTGTTAATGCAACAACTCAATGTTTATGGTTGTAGGGTTTACTTGGAGAGTGTGGCTTCGAATCAGAGTACTCAACTACCATCTACTGTGATAACCAGAGTACCATTCAAATCTACAAAGATCTAGTTTAGAAGCAGAGAACCAAACACATTGAGATCCATATGCACTACATCCGAGAGCTTGTGCATGATGGCACCATTCACCTACTCTTCTGTTCATCTTCAGAACAAGTAGCTAATATCTTCACCAAAGAATTTTGTGAGAAGACCTTCAGCAATATCAAATCACTGCTGGGGATTGCTGATCATGCTGTGAAGCATGAGTGAAGACAATATTTCCAAATTTTGTTTTACAGTCCATGTTTAAGGGAGGATTTTCCCATGTGGTTTTTGCCTCTTTCCTTGGTTGTATGGACATGCAGTATGTAAAGGGTGACTAAGCCTTGTTTCCAGGCCCTATAATTTTCTGATATATTACTCATAAGTCAGGCTTAAGGGGGGGTGTTAGAATAATCAACCCATAGTTACCTACCTTAGACATTAAATCAATCATTTTTGTCTTATTTGCCTAGTTCATGTGTCCCACCTTATGCAAGTTGTCATTTACCTATCCATAGTGGTCAAACTTGCCTTATTTGACTCATGTAGCACTTGAGAAACCTCAAGGAATCAAATCTGCTTTATTCCTGGCCTCCTAGGTGCCCTTCTGCTTTTTCTGCTTTATTGCCTGCTTTTTCAGTGTTTTAAGGCAAATGGAAAAGCTTGACTAGGTGAGGTTGACTAGTTTTTTGTCCTACACATCCTCCACTCTTTTCTCCTTGGAAAAGCATGTATGAGTTGTCATTCCATCACTCTTTAGCTTGCCTAAGTGAATTTGGCAATTCGTGAGCTCCATGACTGATTTGGGATCAGCTTTTTGCACCTACGGAAGATTTGCTTAATTTTAGTAAGCCTGCTTTATGCTAGATTCGAATTGCTCCTCATGCATTCGAATCCCTTATGTAATTATTTAATGCAGCAACCTATGTTATTACAAGGTTGGCTATTGTACACTTATTCAATACAGTTTAGTGTTCAACTCATTATTCAGTCTCTTTTGTGAGTGATTTTGCATGTTCAATTGATAATTGTTGTGAGTAAAATTAATCTATCACCGGGTTCAATTTCCACACCACTAATGCAACAAAAGATTGCGACACAGAGCGAGGCTCTGGAATTTGTGATGAAATTAGAAGCATTGCTGGTAGGATAAACTGAGGTCGGGATGAACTAGATTCAAGCACATTGGCCAATCTGACACTCCAACTGCAAGATATCAAGAAGGCTAAGGAATATCATGATGAACTTTGGTGCACCCGGTGTCGTGTGGACAGACACACCAAGGATACATATCCGACATTCCAAAATTATTTTCTTTCAGGAGCCCCAAACCCATTGAGCTGTGCTGGTGTACCATGGTGCCACATATGTCACGTCTATGGGTATCGACATGAGAACTGAAACTACATGCAAAAGATGGTTACCCAGGAAGAGAGTCTGTAGTGTACCTTTTGTCGGTCAGTAGGACACTGTGATAAAACATGTCGATCTTATGAATTAATCTAGGAAAGGACATATGATTCATACATTGTGAAAGGTGTAGTACAAACTAGCAGCATAGGTGCAGTACACACCACCACCCCAGATGTAGTTTATCCCATTGTGACCGCAACAACAGTTTATGTCGTAGCCACAACTTGCATCGTAGACGCAGTTCGTAGCGCAACCACAGTTTGCACCATGACCACAGCATAATCAGGTACAGATCATTCAACCTCATCCACAATATGTTTAAGCTACGCACTATGTCCAGCAAAAACCAAACCCCCCCCCAGCAGTAGTTGGCCCAGCCTCAGTTTCAGCAAGGAGGAGTCCGAGGAGGATTTCATGGAGGATTCAGGGGACGAGGAGGAGGCTTTGGTCAAGGAGGAGGATGAGGTTGAGAATCAATCCAATATTATACCTGTGGAGTATTTGGGCACTACCAAAGGGAGTGTCCTCATGCGTAGTGTACATACTGTGCGACCAACGAGCATAATGTTGAAAATTTCCCTCAGATGATTGCAAAGTGGCAGGATGGAAACATTCCTAAGTTGAAAAATGTGTAAACTCAGAACCAACCAACTTTCCAAATGCAGAACCAGCTGACGATGCAGAATCAGATCTTGCCACAGACTCAGAATCAACTGAAGAACCCGCTGCTAAATCAGAACCCACCAATGAATCAAGCCCAGAACCTGAATCAAGGATCGATGGTTGCAATGATTCAAGCCAAACGCGAATGAAGGATGTCGATGTTGGGGTTGTCACTCACACTGGTGTGACAACTGGAGAAGATGGACCACATCGGCAAGTTTGGTTCACTGGAAAGAAAAAGGTAGCATTTGATATTAAGATGGAGAAAGACACCTTCTTCGAGGACAAGCATGTAATTGGGAGAAATCTGGGTAAGTTACCTATTATCGTAATGTCATCTGCTTTTGATCCATCTGTAGAGGAAAGACCATCGCGGAAGCATGGTACCTTGCAGAATTTCTTTGAGAGTTGTATATCGCTGGAAAGGGATCCTAAAGCCCTTATTAAGATTGAGAAGTTGTTGTACCACCCGGATAATACATTGAAGGATTCCACGGTGAACTCCTTGCAAAAGAGGAAGACAAGCAAGGAGATGAGGATGAACATCCAGATCGAAGATTACGAGGTTGACTCGGTTATTCTAGATCTTGGATTAGATGTAAACATTCTAAATAAGCAATCTTGTCAGCTAATGGGGAAGCCAAAATTGGAATAGTCACCGGTTTAGCTGCGACTATCAAATCAGGTAAAGGTTCAGCCCATTGGTCGCGTCTCAAACTTGGTTGTCAATATTGAAGGTATGAAAACGTATGGTGATTTTGATGTGATAGAAGTGGTTGAAGATGGAGGTTCCTATCCAAAAATGATAGGGATTGGGTGGGATTGATAGCATGGCGGTTATAAATTTCAAAAAATAGGTTATGACATTTGAGAACCAGGATGTCAAGGTCATTGCTCCCATGGACCCTGTTATCACTCCAGGAAACTCCTCTAGGTTGCAGCTCGAGGATGACTGATAACTTCAATGTTTTTAATGGTTTTCTAAATGGATCAAGTCATATGACCTAAAGGACCTCACACACTCAAGACATGCATAGAACTCAATCAAAAGATAAGGCTTCTAACCACTAATGTTCAGAGGGTTGATAATAAGGTGAATAAATGGAGAACTTACTATGATGGCAGATTCATATATAAAGCAATCACATATGAATGGCTAATCATAACAAGGAAAAATACTTGTAATTCAACTCATCAACACATAGATAGGATGACAGCTATCTGACATTAGATAAAAAGAATAAACTTGAATCATACATTCAAGCACAAGTACATAACAGAAAAGAGATGGAACTTGAACATATAATGACAAAAAGCTTATATTAAATGATGAATAACATGAGAAGCTTGATAACAATAAGGGTCTAAAAGTATCTGAAGTCGAACCCTTGCTTCAACATAAGTCTTAGGATTTATAGGCTTTACAAAATTTATTTCAGATCGTGAAAAATTGGATCTGATTTACTAAAAATAGATAACATAAATGTTTTTGCAAAATTAGGTCAAAAAATCTAATTTTAGTGCTAGTCTATCTAACTCTAATACTTGTTCACTCCTTGAACTCTTTAACAACTGCAGTGATCACTGAGGTAGAGCTATGATCTTTTATCTCACAGATAAGCCACGATTTGTCAAAAGCAAGTAGGGTTTGTGACCCATTTCACCTTGATGGCACCCTCAAAACTGGAACAGACCCCTTCCAATGGTGCCTTTAATCAATTTTTAGCTTCATAATTCACCCCTGAGGTGTTTGTATCCATCAAAATAGGTTATGTGTGGAAAATATGTCTTTCTGAACCTTTTTGTGCTTTTGGTGGTTACAGAATCCTGGGTATGTAAGCTGCTGAAAGCTCTGCTTTCGGTGGCTAATGAACAGTTGCTGAGTTTGCCTAAGCCACCGAAAGCCCTGTTTTTTGCAAAATATATTTAGTCTTTAATCAACCTTTTACAAATTTACTCATGACCTTCTGGTACTTCTTCAACCTACATAATATTTGGAATATCAGCAGCATCATGGGCTACCTCCGGGTCCTAAAGGATAATAGCTGCCTCTACTAGGGTTTCCAGTGCAAGGTGTATTTTAGGGTTTGGATCCTTCTTCTGCAACCTTGACATTCTAACCATCCTGTAGAGCCTGGAGTTATCCTTCATTAATCTCATATTTCTTGTTTTAAGTAGAACATACATCCCTCTCATTTCTAGGAGAGAATTATGCAATTGAGTATTTCTTTTGGTTAAAGTTGCATTGGTTCTTTTGATCTCCCTATCTAAGACCTCTAGTTCATGTATTTTCCCTAATAGCTGGTTGATTCTTTGGGCCCTAGGTTTTCTAGAGGAAGTTTCTTCCACTAGTTCACCCTGGTCTTCTTTTGGTGTGGGTGATGGAAACTCCTCTAGCCTTTCTTGAGACTGTTTTGCTAGGTTATCCTCCTGTTCCTCTTGATCCTCAGAGTCTGGGTAAGGAAAGTTGAGTATGTTTCTGTCTAGAGCTAAACTCCCTCTACCTTCCCACTGAAATCTAGATTTCTCTTGGATTTGTTGGTCTCATTAGTTGGAGAGGGCTGATCCACTGTCACTAGTGAGATGGCTCTCCTCTTCCTCTTGCCACTCTTGGGAGTGGTGGACTTCTTTGAAGGGGACCTTCCTTTGTCTTCTGGTTGTAATCCTGTTTCAAACTCATTCCAAAATAAGAAGTATGACCATGCAATGTTTCTTCTTTGCAGCAGTTCTTGGACAATGAGCTTTATCAACCCATGGTGGGATAGCCTGCCTGCAATTTTGGTGGGCTAGGCCTTGACCTGGTGGGGCATCTTGGTCAGGATCTTGTGGAGGTAGAAAGGTAGGTTTAAAGGGATTCTTCCTGTAAAATGGTTCATCAATTTAAAGTGGTATATCATCACTCTATTATACCTACCTTCATAGGTTATATAAACCAGGATTGCTTTCAACAACTGCTACCACTTCTCCTCAAGCCAGGTTGATGGGATGCTTTTCTTCCATACTGCATTCTTGTGTTCAGGCTTTAAGTAAGACCTGAATTCCACATCCTTCATAATGCTGTTTTTGAACCATTTCTCCCCAGTCCTTGGGAGTTCTTCTACTTCTGATATTAGGGCCTCATCAACCTGGAACTCTTCTATACCTATCAATACTTTAGAACCATCAAAAGAAAGAGCAAATGCTTCTGCCACTTGCTGGTGGGAACCCTGTATTTTCTCAAAGAACCTGTAACAACCTGCATCTTTGAAGGATTGGAATACTTATGGATGTGACTCAAGATAGCTAATGTCAACTATTTCTTATCTGAGGGCAAGTCCTCCTCCTTTCTTCATCTCTAGACTACTCTTCTTGTACCTGCAAAATCAAAATTTGAACCTTGGGGAAGGAGATGACCATGCTGGTTTTAAGGAGAGCTGAGATCAGTGAGGATGCATGTAGGACAATGGGGAATTGACTAAGGAGAGGGTGCTGATTTTGAGGAGCTGAGCAGTGATTGGTACTTGATAAGGGTAACTGTAAAATCTAGCGGGAACCTCGAGATGGCTAGTGAAGTAATCATCGTAATTGGGACTTGATGTTTAGTGGTGGTTATATTGCAGTCACGAGATAGATGGAGGGTCGTGAGGGTTTCAGGTCTTTCAATAGTCGTTTCAGTTTCATAATGACCACTTCTCTACCAACTCATGATTTCTTCTATAGTTTCAGTCTTTTTAGTGGCTAAGAGCTTGTTAGAGGCGTTCTTTATGCTGATGGTGGTTGATATTGACGGAGGCACTAACAGTTTTCCTTTTTGGGGATTTCGGTGGTTTAGGTAGTCTTGGATCCAGTTTTTTAGCTACGAAAAGATGGGCTTTTCGGTGGCTAATGAACTGTTTGAAAAGTTTTCCTAAGCCACCGAAATCTCCTTTCCCAAAATTTTATTAAAAACTAAGTCAACAGGCTTTCGGTGGTTAACGTAGTCCTGAGTCCAAGCCTTTAGCTTCCGAAAGCGGGGAGTTTTTGTGGTTAATGAACTGTTGAAAAGTTTTCCTAAGCCACCGAAAGCCAAAATTTTTATTTTTGTGAATAAACAAAATACAAGGCACTCCAATTTTGTTAATCACACATAAATATTTGATAATGTGCCCTGAAATATTCATCACTATGCAAAAATAAATCTTCTGAGTTTGACCTAGTGAATCCTAATTTATTTAGGAGATAACATCTGGCTCCTACTCGAGGATGGGAACCTTTCTGTGAGGTCCCAAGCACCCCAAACCAAACTGCTTTTCCTAAAAAATAAGAATAAAACGTATATTCTACTTTTCCATTGGGCATGGAGTTTATTTTGTAAAAAACAAAAAAAACAAAAACTAAATAATATTTTACAATAACAAGGCCTTAAAGCCTTAGATGAAATAGAGTTTCAAAAATCGCCCATTTACTAGGCCATCAAACACCTCCTCGCCTTGCAGATTTTGCAGTTTGAAAGTGTTGTTCTGTTGCACCTATGCTATCACAAAAGGGCCTATCCATAGGGACTCAAATTTACCATGCTTTCCCTTGTCTTGCCTAACAGCATCCCATTTGAGGACCCAATCTCTAACCTGAAAACTGTCCACCTTTTCCTTCTTGTCAAAAATAAATTTAATCTTCTTTTGATGAGCTTATGACTTCTCCACCACTTGTTCCCTAGCATGCTGCAACTCCACCAAATCAAGCATCCTCCTTACCATGTCATTTGGTTCATCCTGTTCCTCCTGAAAGAATTTTGCAATTGACAGAATCAGCTGAATGGGAAAAATGGCCTTAGTACCATAAACCAACTTGAAAGGAGAAGTCCATATGGATATTTTGTCATTCACTCTATCATACCATAGAGCAAACTTTAGCTTAGAATCCCATCTCTTCTGATTATTCTCCAATAGTTTTTTGATGATTCTAACTAGGCTTTTATTGGATGACTCGGCAAGGTCATTGCCTTGAGGGTAATACGAAGTGGAATGCACCAATTGAATGCCCATTTACTCACACATGTTAACCAATGCCCCGGATTTAAAAGCTGGTGTAATATCAGTCACTAGCCTTACTGGGCAACCAAATCTGATAAAGATGTTCTCATATAAAAACTTCATAATGACTTGGTGAGTGGCATTTCTTGTGGGAATTGCCTCTATCCACTTGGTGAAATAATCTGTGGCTACTAGGATCCATTTGTGCTGACCATTTGATGAAAGATTAATCTCACCTATGAAATCAAGACCCTACTGCTGGAAAGGACCATTCACTGCAACAGGTCTAAGGGGAAAATATCTGAGCTGCTGCTTTCCCATGAATCTTTGGCACTTGTCATAGGCTCTCACAAAGGTACACACATCAGAGAAAAGAACAGGCCAATAGTACCCAGCCCTCAGAATTTTGTGGGCTATGGTGTTCCAGTAATGATGGTCCCCACATGTGCTTGAATAAAAATGATGCATGACCTGAACCGACTCTTCTTTATCTAAGCATCTCAGCAAAACATGAAAATGATCTTTCTAATACAACAGCTTATCAATCATACAAAATTTAACATACTTAAGCTTAAGATCCCGTCATTGATTTAGAGTAAGTCCAGGGGGAACTTCTAGGCTTTGCAAGAAATGAAGAATACCTGAGTACCAATCACATGAGGACAAGTTGTCAGATACTTGTTGACTGTCATGCTGATCCTCAATGTTTCTGCTGCTACCTCTGTCTGCAAGTTGGTTGAGATTATGCCAATGAGATTCATGCCTAGTAGCTCATAATTTTCTTCTGCCATAAGCTTAGCTAGGCCTATTCCTTTCACCAGCTTGGTGGGATTTACTTCTATGTCAAACTCAATCAGCTTTTCCACCCACTTGGCTCTCTTTTAATCAATATCAGGCTGTGTGAAAACATCCTTCACAACAGTTGAAGGAACATAAGCCAAGACCTTTGCGTGTAAAATGTAAATTCTGAAGGATTTTAGTGACTTGATCAGAGCATAGGCCTGCTTCTCAATAGGATCATACTTCAATTCAACATCCCTATATGTTTTTCTAAAAAAGGCAATGAGGTGATCAAGGAATTCATCATCTTTCTGTAACAATACTGCTGCCATTGTGTCATAGGATGCAAAGGAGAAAATGTAGAAACCCTTGGTGTAGTCTGGACTAATCAGAGTGGGAGCTTCCATGATAGCCTTCTTGATGTCTTCAAAAGATCTTCTTGCTTGCTCTGTCCATTTGATTTCAGCTTCCTTCCTCAACATAGAGGTTATGTGCTTTACCAACTCAGAAAAGTTTGGGATAAACCTCCTGACAAAATTGATCTTACCCAGAAATGAGTGAATATCCCTTTTCGAACTAGGTATGGAAAACTTCTGGATTGATTCAACTCAAATAGGATCAATCTTCACACCTTTAGTTGAAACTATGTGACCTAGGAGTTTTCCATCACTGAGTGCAAATTGAGACTTCTTCAGGTTCAGTGATATCCCAAATTTTCTACATTTCAGAAACACCCTCCTCAAGTGCTACAAATGCTCTTCATGGATGTTGGAGGAAACAGTGAGGTCATCAAGATATATGAGAACAAATTTGTCTTTCAACCCCACAAAATCTATGTCCATGGTCCTCTGGAATGTGGCCCCAGCATTCATCAGCCCAAATGGAATTTTGGCATACATGAAGGTGCCCCAGGGAGTGGTAAACACAGTTTTTTCTTGATCATCAGGGTGCATAACAACTTGGTTGTATCCAGAGAAACCATCTAGGAATGATATGACACTAGCCCCTGAGACTCTTTGCAACATATGGTCCATCTTGGGTAATGGATAGTTTTCTTTTTTGAAGAATTTGTTTAGGTTTCTTGAATCCACACATAACCTAATTTCCTCGTTCTTCTTCCTGACCACCACTAAATTTGCAATCCATTTGGAATACCTAAGGGGAATTATGATTTTGGCTTTAAGGAGCTTTCGGATTTCTTTCTCAATTACAAGCAGTAGGAGAGGATTGATGGATCTTAGCTTCTGTTTGAAATGGATGGTGTCCTTCTCCAGGGGAATCCTATGTTGAATGATATTAGTCTAATAGGTTTTTAGGTCACTACATTCCCAGGCAAAGATATCAGCAAAGTCTTTCATCATACTACAAAATTTTGACCTCTGATCAGCAGTCAACTCGATGGATAGGTTTATGCATTTTGGATGACTTTGGCTACCTATTTTTTGCTCTTGGACAATAGGATCTTTCTCCCTTTTGGCAGGTTTAAATGGGACATCATTATGATAAAATAACTCTTCCAGGGGTACCAGACCCCGAGGTATATAATTTCTAGGCAAATGAACAATGTTCTGATTACCTACTTTATCTTTTAACTTGAGCCCCTGGGATAATTCCATATTTATGTTTTCTTGATCAATATGCATATCAAAAAATTCATCTACTACCTGGAGAAATTTCCTAAGCTCATCATCATTCTCAAAAACCTTCCAAAATTTTACATTATCAGGTAGGGATGGCCTGTACTTGACTTGGATATCATAGGTCAACTTAGGAGGCAAAGGGGGAACAAACATACTTGCAGAGACAACAAGGGAATCAGCTAGATGGTTCATAGCTCTGGGTATGTATGATAGGTAAAAAAACATGAAAGATTCCTTGAGTTTCCATACCTCATATCTGTAAGCCTTCAATTTGAAATTCTTTTCTTGAAAAGTGTTTTTGACCTATTTTATGATAAGATATGCATCTTCAAATATATTCAAGCACATGATCCCCATTTCCTTGGAAGCCTTCACTCCTAAGAACAATGCTTCATATTCTGCTATATTGTTTGTAGTCTTGAAATCAAGTTTATAAGACAAATGGATAGTCTCTTTTTATGGAGAAATCAAAACTACACCTACACCTGCTGAGGGTTGAGTACTGGCTTTATCAAAAACATGCTCGAGACAGAGGTGGTTACCTCCTCAGGTGGCTAATAGGTAGGATTTGTGAGATGTATGGATGTTGGCTGGGAATCATCTATCTACAGGATGCATGCCCCAAATTCTGTGTCTAATGCATATATGGGATGGTTTATAGAGTTCTTAGCATTATTGATGATGTAGGTGAACTGGTTCTCCCTGTAGAGTCTCTTGGTCCCCCCTCCAAACATTGGGATTGTAGCATATGTAAGGTCCATCTAAAGGGTACCACCCAGACTTTTACTCCATGAGCGAGAAAAAATGAGGCCAAACTTAGGTGGGATGTCAGCCACTACTATGTTCATCACTATACTTTTTGAAGGCAGCTGGGAGAGTTTTATGACAAGGTTTTTGATGAGGCCCAGGAATTTGACCTTCCTGGAATCAAATGAGAATAGATCATGGTAGGGTTTTGTAATGCTGAGGCCACCCTCATCCATCACTGCTTTTTGCATTAGGTTATGGGAAGCTCTCGAGTCCAACAAACAGTTGTGAAGGATTTTATCATGGATGTTGAAAGATATGTACAAAGGTGGTCAAGACTCATCCAACTCTTCAATCATAGGGCCTAGGATTACTGTGGGATTATCATCTTGTAAGTTCACAAAGTCAACGTTTATGGGTGTCCTTGGCTGAAGAGATTTCAGTATGGATGTCTTGAAGGCATCATTCTTCATCAACTCTATCAAGGGAAAAGGGATTTCTAACTTATGAATTTCTGACTCAAGATTGAAAGAATAGGATAATTTGTTAGAAGTTATTACCTCTTGTGGTGTGGCTTTGAGCTGAATAGGATCATGAGATGATGGCTGTAATGGATTTTGCTGCTGTTTTGGAGGAACAGTCATCTTCTTTGCAGGAGCAACAATATTTTTAGCATGAGCGACGAGCTGCTTTGTAGGGGCAAGACTCTTCTTCATAGGAGCAACAAGTCTGGATCTCAAATTATAACCTTCTTGATCATCTGCCTGATACAAATATTCTTCCATGATCTATTCATTCATGAGGGATTCCTCATAGTCTGCTTGTGTCAGGAAATAGATATCTACTTCATCTTCCATACAGTTGATATTGTCTTCTACCTCTCCTTCTTCTAGAGTGAACTCTGGTTCTTCTTCTAGTACACCATTTTGAAAAGGAGCTCTAATTCTTTGATCCTCAACTTGATTCCTATCCCTTTGAAGGATCTAAGCTGGTGGGTTTTTTCTTCTGTAAGGAAAAAAATTAGGGTTTTTGTTAGCAAAATCATTTGGCCCTTTACCCCTCACAGGTATTTTCCCTTGGTCTTTAAGTCTAGACATTTCAGCTGTCAGACTGTCCAACATTTTGGCCATTTTCTCCATTTTGTTTTCTGATGAAGAAGCCCCTATAGGATCTGAGGGTTGCTTCTTCCTGTCAATTTTTCCTTTAACCTTATGAGATGCAATGATATTGGACTCAACTTCAAGAGCAACATCTTGCATGAGTGACATAGAAATTGATATTCTTTCTTTGAGAATAAGACACAATTTTGAATCAAAGGCATTGGCATAGGTGATTTTGGCTGAAGTGTCATTTGGCTTGATCTCAATAGGGATCTTGCTGAACATCTTGTTAAATTTTTTGGTGAAGTTAGAAACAGACTCACCATTCTCTCTCTTCAAATTGCTACATTCAGTGATATAGTAAAGGTGGTCTCTTCTTTATCCCCAATGCTTCAAAAATATGCCATCTAGGGCTTCAATGCCTGCTATTGATCCAACAGGAAAATATTTGAACCATTTCCTAGCCTGACCATCTTGACTTTGCACAAAAACCCTAGTCCACACATCCTCTTGTTCAATGTTTATATTCTCAGCATAACTGTAGAATTCCTCTAAGTGTTCTTCAGCTGTGAAATCTACCTCCTTAGTAAACTTAGGCATGTATTTGAGATAATCTCTAGTAGGCATAGCAGAGAGGGGGTTAGTAAAATTCAGAGGGGCGTATCTCACAACAAGGATCATTTCCATTTTGGTCAGAGGGGCAGCCATATTTGATGTGGGTATGCAAAGGGCAGAAGGAGATACTGCTGGTGTGGGTGGTAGCTGAGAGAGTATTCAGGGTGGATTTATCTCAGTGGAGTCACCAGGGATTGGATATACACAAGCAACAATGCTTGAAGATTCCTCAACCCTAAATTTTTCTGATTCAACTATAAATTCCTGATAATTATATGTTTCAACAGAAGAAGATTGAAATGGAGGTCTATTTGATATAACAACAGAAATACCTCTTGAAATACCTGATGTATCTCCTCTTGTAGCTCTGGAGGTCTATCGTAGTGAATCCCTAGCTCTTCTTAGAATCTCTTTTGGATATGAAACAGGTGTTACTGGTGGCCCTTGAGGGTTTTCTCTAGTACTTCGTCTTTTGGAAGCCACCTTATTCCAATGGAGTCACCAGATGGATGAATACAACCAAAATAGTGTCCATAATTTCTCTATAATCAAAGTAGGATCTATATCATCTCCCAGGGAAGCTGAGCTTTAATCTGCTTTCCCCGAGAAAGGCACCAATTTATTATCACTCCAGGAAACTCCTCTAAGTTGCAGCACGAGGATGCCTGGTAACTTCAATTTTTTTAATGGTTTTCTAAATGGATCAATTTAGATGACCTAAAGGACCTCACACACTCAAGAAATGCATAGAACTCAATCAAAAGATAAGGCTTCTAACCACCAATGTTCAGAGGGTTGATAATAAGGTGAATAAATGGAGAACTTACTATGCTAGAAAATTCATATATAAAGCAATCACATATGAATGGCTAATCATAACAAGGAAAAATACTTGTAATTCAACTCATCAACACATAGATAGGATGACAGCTATCTAGCATTAGATAACAAAGAATAAACTTGAATTATACATTCAAGCACACATATAGAACATAAAAGAGATGGAACCTAAACATATAATGGCAAAAGAGATTATATTAAATGATGAATACCAAGAGAATCTTGATAACAATAAGGGTCTAAAAGTCTCCGAAGTCAAACCCTTGCTTCAACATAAGTCTTAGGATTTATAGCCTTTACAAAATTTATTTCAGATCCTGAAAAATTGGATTTGATTTACTAAAAATAGATAACATAACTTTTTTTGCAAAGTTAGGTCAAAAACCCTAATTTAAGTGCTAGTCTATCTAAATCTAATACTTGTTCACTACTTGAAATCTTTAACAACTACAATGATCACTGAGATAGAGCTATGACCTACTATCTGACAGATAAGCAACGATTTTTAAAAAGCAGTTTGGGTTTGTGACCTATTTCACCTTGATGAAACCGTCAAAACTGGAACATCCCCCCTCCACTGGTGCCTTTAATCAATTTCTAGCTTCATAATTCACCCCTGAGGCGTTTGTATCCATCAAAATAGGTTATGTGTGGAAAATATGTCTTTCTGCAAATTTTTGTTGCTTTCGGTGGTTAAGGCAACATAATCCTGGGTCTGTAAGCTGCCGAAATCTCTAATTTCGGTGGCTAACAAACAACTGCTGCGTTTGCCTAATCCACCGAAAGCCCTATTTTCTACAAAATTTAATTAGTCTTTAATCAACCTTTCACAAATTTACTCCTGACCTTCTGGTACTCTTGCATAAGATTTGGAATATCAGTAGCATCCTAGGATACCTCTGGGTCTTGAAGGATAATAGCTGCCTCTGCTAGGGTTTCCAGTGCAAGGTGTGTTTTAGGGTTTGGATCCTTTTTCTGCAACCTCAACATTCTGACCATCTTGCAGAGCCTAGAGTTATCCTTCATTAATCTCAGATTTCTTCTTTTAAGTAGAACATACGTCCCTCTCATTTCTGGGAGAGAATTATGCAATTGAGTATTTATTTTGGTCAAAGTTGCATTGGTTCTTTTGATCTCCCTATATAAAACCTCTAGTTCATGTATTTGCCCTAATAGCTGGTTGATTCTCTAGGACCTAGGTTTTCTAGAGGAAGTTTCTTCCACTAGTTCACCCTGGTCTTCTTTTGGTGTGGGTGATGGAAACACCTCTAGCCTTTCTTGAGACTGTTTTGCTAGGTTATCCTCCTATTCCTCTTGATCCTTAGAGTCTATGTAAGGAAATTTGAGTATGTTTATGTATGGAGCTGAAACTCCCTCTACCTTCCCACTGAAATCCATATTTCTCTTGGCTTTGTTGGTCTTAGTAGTTGGAGAGGGCTGATCCACTGTCACTGGTGAGATGGCTCTCCTCTTCCTCTTGCCACTCCTGGTAGTGGTGGAATTCTTTGAAGGGGACCTTCCTTTGTCTTTTGGCTATAAGATTGTTTCAAATTCATTCCAAAATAAGAAGTATGACCATGCAATGTTTTTTCTTTGCAGCAGTTCTTGGACAATGAGATTTATCAACCCATGGTGGGATAGCCTACAATTTTGGTGGGCTGGGACTTGACCTGGTGGGCCATCTTGGTCATGATTTTGTGGAGGTAGAAAGGCAGGTTTAAAGGGCTTCTACCTGTAAAATGGTTCATCAATTTAAGGTGGTATATCATCACCCTGTTATACCTGCCTTCACAGGTGATATACACCAGGATTGCTTTCAACAATTGATGCCACTTCTCCTCAAGCCAAGTTGATGGGATGCTTTTCTTCCATACTACATTCTTGTGTTCAAGATTTAAGTAAGACCTGAATTCCACATCCTTTGTAATGGTGGTTTTGAACCATTTCTCCCCTATCCTTGGGAGTTCTTCTACTTTTGCTATTAGGGCCTCATCAACTTGGAACTCTTCTCTGCCTATCAATGCTTTAGAACCATCAAAAGAAAGAGCAAAGGCTTTTGCCACTTGCTGGTGGGAACCCTGGATTTTCTCACAAAACTTGTAACAGCCTGCTTCTTTGAAGGATTGGCATACTTTTGGATGTGACTGAAGATAGCTAATGTCACCTAATTCTTGTCTAAGGGCAGGTCCTCCTCCTTTCTTCATCTCTGGATTGTTCTTCTTGTACCTGCAAAATCAAAATTCAAATGTTGGGGAAGGAGATGACCGTGCTGGTTTTATGGAGATCTTAGATCAGTGTGGATGCATGCAGGACAATGGGGAATTGACTAAGGAGAGGGTACTAATTTTGAGGAGCTGAGTAGTGATTGGTACTTGAGCAAGGTAATCGTAAACTTTGGTGGGAACCTTGAGATGGCTAGTGCAGTAATCATCGTAACTGGGACTTGATGTTTAGTGGTGGTTATATTGCAGTCACAGGATAGATGGAGGGCCGCGAGGGTTTTAGGTCTTTCAAGAGTCATTTTGGTTTCATAACAACCACTTCTCTGCCAACTCATGATTTGTTCTACAGTTTCAGTCTTTTTGGTGGCTAATAGCTTGTCAGAGGCATTCTTTATGTTGATGGTGGTTGATATTGATGACAGCACTAACTGTTTTCCTTTTTGGGGATTTTAGTGGTTTAGGTAGTCTTGGCTCCGGTTTTTTAGTTGCTGAAAGCTGGGATTTTTGGTGGCTAATGAACTATTTGAAAAGTTCACCTAAGCCACAAAAACCTCCATTCCCAATATTTTATTAAAAATGAAGTCAACAGGCTTTCAGTGGTTAACATAGTCATGATTCCAAGCCTTTAGCTGCCAAAAGTGGGGCTTTTCAGTGGCTAATGAACTGTTGAAAAGTTTTCCTAAGCCACTGAAAGCCAAAATTTTGATTTTTGTGAAAAAACAGAATACACGGCACTCCAATTTTGCTAATCACACATAAATATTTCATAATGTGCCCTGAAATCTTCATCACTATGCAAAAATAAATCTTCTGAGTTTGACCTAGTGAAGCCTGATTTATTTAGGAGATAACAGACCCTCAGGAAGGACGCCGATATATTGAACATGTGAGGGATGAAGCTGGTAGAAGTTGGGATCATGCCTATTGTTACCACCTAAGTTGTACTTAGTGGTTTTTATCAAGTGAGCCTGGTGAACTGGACAAGGATAACTTGTTCGGACTTCAAGAGACCTTTGGAAGTACTTCTGGAAGTGCTTCTTGTATCATATCACATGTTCATACCCCATGGGGGAGTTGTAATAAATGTTCTAGCATGATAGTGTCTGTAAAAGACTCGGTCTCTTAGACTTCATTTTTCAATCCGATCAGCCTAGGGTGTTTTTTCCCTTGGTTATTATTGGTTGTTGAATAAACGACTGATAATTTCTGAGTTTTTCACTCCATACCTCCAAAGTTGGGGTGGTCGGCTTGGAATTTGGGCCTATTGAGGTTATTAGAGTCTATGTGTCAATGTGTAAGCATGCTAGACATAATTTTTGAGTCATATGAACATGTCTAAGTCCCCCAAGGTGTTTTTCAATTTTTCAATTTTTCAATTTTTTCAGTGTTTTTTATTAAAATTTAATTTTTCCAAAACTTAGGCTATTTTTTAATAGTTTAATTGGAAAAATTGATTTTGTAATAAAAGTGGGCCAAATAATCAGTTTCAGTCGTGCAGGTGCTCATTTTCAAGCTAAGAGCACCATGTAAACCCATGGACCCGCTATTTCCTAAGTTTTGAGTGATCTTCCATCACTCAGGTCAGAAAGCCCCAAAAATCAATTATTGATTATTTTAATTAATAAATTGATGAATAATGGAGCAAATACAGAATCAAATAAATCAATGGATTCTCAACCGATTTGACTGAAATCAATCAGATCTGGAGCAGATTGACTGGATCTAACAAATCCTTGATTAAAGGAGGGGATCAAATCAGATCCAGAGTTGATCTACAGTGGTCTTTATGGGGAATTTCACCCTCCCTCTCTCCTCAACACGTTTTTGGCTCAACTGGATGATTTTTGGTGGATTCTTCAGTGTTTGGGCCGATGTGTCAGTGTATGGGTTGATGTGTCAGCCAGATCAGGCCCCTGGTTGACAAGTAGGCTCAGTTCAGCCTTAGTTATGCATTGATGAACTATCCATCAGAGGATTTCACTTGATTCCATGAGGAATTGCGCCCCCCCTGGGCTAGATGGCCTGCAAATTGTATATATCCAGGCACAGCCTCCTCTTCCAAGCTAGTTAGAGCTGGAATGAAGGGCTTGCCGTTGTAATTGTGTACTGATCTTATTTTGTTGAATAAAGAAAGGCTTTGGAGGATCAATTGTGGAGTATCTTTCATGTGTGGATTGTCATTGTCTTGCTGCAATCGAGGTGAAACTGCTATTTTTCCAGTTTTTTGCACTTAATTATTGTTTGCCTGAATGGTTTCTTAAATCATAAGGATAGATCATTGTAAGTAAGCTTAATTACTTTCTATTTGCTGCATATGTTTGAATGAGTTAATACCTGTATGTTAAATAAGGTTATTTGCATACTGTATCATCCCTTTCTCATATGTATCTTCAGATCTGATAGTTCTGTATGCAGGAATTGTGTTGTAGCTTACAGGTTTGATGTAGCTAGAAGATCTATGGTTCAGGTTTGATTCCATTGATTTCCAGCAGAGATTTCTAAGATCGTGCCCCTCGGTGCTTCTCTACCAAGGTCCCTCTGCAGATCTGCTTCAACAACAAGTACCTTTCTTCCCCTTTCTCTCCTTTAAAATTATTAAACTTCCTTCAAACTGGTTACTTTAAGGTCTCTTTTTAAATCTGATCTATCTCATAAATAAAATCATACATAGATCTAATTATCAAGATCCCTTCAATTTTCTAGATCTTAGTTTCATTGTGCACATAAAGTTCAATTTCAAGAGATCTAGCTAAAATTGCCTTAGTTTCGCAAGTAGTTTATTGAAAAATTCATAGCTTGCTGTTAAGGTAGTTTAATTTGCTGTTCAATAATTTCAATATTCTGAAATATTAGTGCTGTTAATTGGCTGCACAAACACCAGGCCAAGATCCCAAGGAAAGCTTGCTTTCCTTGGTTCCATTTTCGTCGGTTTAACTAGTTCAATTTCATTAATTTTTTGAGATAAAGTAGGCTGACCCAAAGGCAATCTTAAAGTGATTTGGGGAATTTTTTATTCTAATTCATTCGCTTTCATTTATCAGGTCTGACAGAGAAGAAAAGAAGCTTCTGTCCAAAGTGGCTTTTGGAGCGCTCAAATCCCCCCAGGGGGCTCTCTTTCGTCACATAATTTGTAATTGTTTTGCATAAAATGTAATATCTTGGTTTCAGCCTGTATAAGGACCAAGAAAGCTCTGTTTTATCAGTGCTTTTATATTTTAACCTATATAATAAAATCATCCTTTGAATAGGCTCTTTCGAGCCCATTCCCCATCCCCCCTGGGGGGATTCGCGTCGGTGCCTTTTTTGTCTTTTTCTGCTTATTTCCTTTTACTAGAATTTATCTGATTAGTAGGGTAGTATATTTGATTTTGTTGTTAATCACATATTCCACATCTTATTTTCAAAAGTAATCATAATACTTACCCCACGATTTCCCGAGTGACCCGCAAGGGGAAAGAGATTCGTGGTAGGATTAATCAGAAAACCGCATTTGTGTAGTTGTGTTATTTTATCATATTTTTTTTATCATCATTTTAAAACTAACCCCTCCTTGATTCCCCGATTGAGATCCACTTGGATCGAAAGAGGTTCTTGGAGGCTTTTCTTTTAAGCAAGAACACATCTTTTAAAACTTATTAAAATTTACAAGAATCCAGTGTGTATGCTCTGCACTTGGCTGCGGTTCGTCCAATCAGTCAAGCTGTATCAAAAGCACTTGGGTCACTAGCATAATTAGGACTCACCTTCCCCAATTAACAAACCATCAGGTGAAAATCCAACACCTCGATCAAACCTTTACGGTGGCAAAATACCCAAAGGAAGCGGGAACCTACTGAAAAGTGACCTCGGGGCGCCGATCTCTGTCACACCCAAACGGGTGAGTTACGAACATAGCCCCAGAGACTCCATTTCATCCCACATATTCCTTGCGGGTAGCAGTATAGGCTTTGTTTTGGACATACTCCAAGTACTCTCGGGTATATCTGGAGTCCCCCTTAAGCCTAATTTAAACAACTCATATTCCAATTTTAACTTAAAACATACCAAGATGCAATCGCAAAACATTTATTCCAGACACATGCAAGCACACTGATCTCTTTTGACTCCATTTTTAAGGCATTGGTCTTTTTCTGCTTCATATATATATTGTGTATCAACTTTGTGCTTTCGTGTGTATCTTCGTATCTTGTCATCTTGATTGCTTATAGTTAAAATATTCAAACTCCTAAATAACTGATTCAGTACAACATCATTACACTAAGAAATCATCCTTAGTAACTTAATAGGGTCTACCCCCCTTGGCTTCGTTAGGAGTTGAGCCTAAACGGAGGAGTCAAGAACAAGGTGACAGCCTTGACTCGAGACTTTCCCCCAAGGACACACCGAGTGGCTTGAATATTTATGCCATGTGATCCAGGTGTGTGAAAAGGCGGCAACACCTATAATATCTCTGAAGACTATATCCACCCTACGGTTGATGGTGAAATTGGATGGTGCAACTATAGTTTCGCGTCCTCTGATTCTGATGATGCTTTGGAAAATTGGAAAAATAGGCTGCATGAGGTGTCATTCAGAAAATGTGGATTGATCACACAGTCTCTCCATTGCATAGTAACTGAGACTGTCGAGTTGCCAACTTATGAAGGGATGCCAAAGTTATCAAAATTCCTTCAAGAATCTGAAGAGAAAGTGTTTGAACCACAAAGGGTATTGGCCCTAGATGTAGCACTGAAGGCTACCCCGACCCAATGGTGGGTGACGCACAAGCAGACGATCCATGACTAGGGACAGTGTCAGAGATTGATGATGGTGTGCTTTGGCGATTCGAAGGTCTATCATGATGGGAGATATGATGGACAAAATGAACCCATTCATCACTTGATGGAATTTCAGGCCTTATGGGCATCATGACCTAAAGATGAGTGGGTCCATGATTTTGTTCATACTCTGGATGAGATGTCAAGATCCTGGTATGTAGCGACAGAACTGTGCCGAAATATAACCACTTGGGAGTATTTGTCTGTTCACTTTGCAACGCCGGACATACCAATGAATTCGATGAGTTAGTTGCTGAAGATTAGGAAAGTCAACATTGGTTCGAAAGAGAACCCAAAATTTTCCAATACTGGGGACTATTGGGATGAGGAAACAATGGCCAAAATCACGGACCTGTTGCATGAATTCCAGGATCGTTTTCCGACACAGTTCTCAGAAATGAAGGGGATATTAGGGGACTTGTGGGAGATGAAAATCCCATTGAAACTAGATGCAAAACATGTGCGACAGAGGCTGTATCAAATGAAACCATGATAATTGGACCATGTGAAGGTTGAGATTGACTAGATGCTAGGATCATTGAGCCTATCAAAGAATCAGAGTGGATAAGCCCTGTGGTGGTTCAGGATAAAAAGACTAGCGAAGTTCGCATTTGCGTCGACCTAAGAAAGTTGAATGATGCCTGTGTGCATGATTTGTTCCCGACTCCATTTATAGATGAGGTCCTTGAAGGAGTATTCGATCAGGAGATGTATTCCTTCACAGATGGATTTTTGGGGTACCACTAGATCCGGATTGCAAAGGAGGATCTCCATAAGACCACGTTTGTCACTGAATCATGTTGTTTTCAATATATAGTCATGCCCTTTGGGCTGAAGAATGCACCAACAATATTTTCTCGAGTAGTTGTCACTGTGTTTAAAGACTTTATTCAAAATTTCCTTCAAGTATATATGGATGATTGGACAGTCTATGGGATAATTAGGGACCATCTCGACAACTTGCGATTGATGCTAGAAAGGTGTCGATAGCATCAGATTGCATTAAATTCTAAGAAGTGCATTTTCTGTGCACTGTTTGGAATTCTACTCGGACACACAGTATGTAAGGAAGGTCTATTGGTTGATCTAGTGAATATCACACTAATTATTAGTTTGCCACTGTCGATGAATGTAAAGATGCTTCGGGTGAAGCTGGGGCACATGGGGTACTATCGCAAGTTTATCAAAGGATACATTGTGATTACTGCCCCTATGGAGAAGCTATTAAAGAAGGATGATGCATTTGAGTGGAGTCAGGAATTTCAAGGAAGTTTTGACACACTGAAGGCCAATATGGCCTCCGCACCCATATTGGTATTCCTTGATTGGAACAAGGCATTCCATGTGCATGTCAAATCCTCTTCTGTTGCACTGGGAGTTGTGCTTGTGCAACCAGGTGAGGGCGACCTGGATCACCCAATCACATATGCCAGTAGGAAGTTGTTGTTTGCTGAAAAAAATTACACAACAACCGAAAGAGAAGGCTTGGTGATGGTTTATTCCTTTCAAAAGTTTAGGCACTATTTGTTAGGCGGTCACTTCAAGATGTTCACTGATCATTCCACCTTGCAATATTTGGTCAATAAGCCTGTGTTGGGGGGGAAGATATGTCAGTGGTTGCTACTTTTTCAAGAATTTGACTTTGAAATATTTGTGAAGCCAGGATGGTTGACTGCTGGTCTTGACCACCTTTCTCACATTGAGACTGAGAAGAACCTACCAATATTGATGACGGATTGCCAGATGCTCAACTCTTCTATGTCGACATCGTAGATGATCATTATGCCCCAATCATTTAGTTCTTGGCCACTGGTGTTGCCCCTAAGAACCTATCAACCAGTCATAAGAAGAAGTTGGTAGTAAAGGATTCATATTTCTAGCTGATTGTTGGGTAGTTATACAAGCTTGGACCAGATGAAATATTGCGACAGTGTATCCTATCGCATGAGAAGGGACCCATTATAGAAGAAGCACATGCAGGAATCATGGGAGGTCACAATGGGGGAAGGGATACTGCAAGGAAGGTGTTTCTGCTGGGCTATGGTGGCCTACATTGCATAATGATGCCGCAAACTATGCACGAAGTTGTGACGTCTGCCAGCGCATCGGTAAACCATCGCGGCGAGATGAGATGCCGCTTGTGCCGCAGGTAACTGTACAATATTTTCATAAATGGGTCATGGATTTTATGGGTCCCATTAATCCAATGGGGAAAAGGACTGGTGCGTGATACATCATTACCGCAATTGACTATATGACCAAGTGGGCAGAGGATACACCAGTTGTGGATTGTACTGTTGCGACAACAATGAAGTTCATATTTGAGAATA
This sequence comes from Pseudotsuga menziesii, assembly GCA_001517045.1. Lineage (NCBI taxonomy): Eukaryota > Viridiplantae > Streptophyta > Pinopsida > Pinales > Pinaceae > Pseudotsuga > Pseudotsuga menziesii. Next base: position 110,287 of record LPNX010209594.1, on the reverse strand, counting down.
TTGTGACACGGTTTGGGTGTCCTAGGATATTGATGAGTGACCAGGGCATTCATTTTATCAACCGCTTTGTGAGAGCACTAACTGAGGAGTTGCAGGTGCAACATAAGAAAAGCACACCATACCATCTGCAGGAGAATGGGACTGTTGAAGCGTTCAACAAAATTTTGGAAACAACGTTGACAAAGGGACTTGAAAGTTCCAATAGTGCTATGGGGATATCACACCACTTGTGAACGGCTGATAGGACATACATTGTTTAAGTTGGTATAGGGGCAAGAGGCAGTCATTCCCATGGAATGCATTGTTGCTAGTTTACGCATCACTGCGACGACTAGCATGGATGATGCAGAAGCATTAGAAGAGTACATTTCACAGTTGATCCATCTTGAGAGGACAACTTTATCGCAATATTCCACCAGCGTGTTGCAAAGGATTGATAGAAGGCGTGGCATGATCATCATATTAAGCATAAATAGTTTGCAGAAGGAGATTTGGTGCTGTCATACGACATCAAGTTCATGAAGCATCCAGGTAAGTTGCAGATGCATTGGTTAATCCCGTATCTTGTTCATTACATTACTTCTGGAGGTGCAGTTCAATTACATCAATTAGATGGTGCGGTACTTCTAACACTCATCAATGGGAGTTGCCTAAAGCCCTATAGGATGGGTCCAAGCTATGCACCACTTGAGGCGCTGAAAAAAAAAACCAGAATATTTTGTTAGATAGCAGTAAGGCGAGCCTAGGAGAAGAGGCCGCTTAAGGATAGGAGTTAGTAGCGACAGAAGGGAGACCACCTGGGAGAGCTGCAGGGCTGTGGGTTGGTCAAATCAACAATAAATGAAGATAGTTAAAACAGTTAGCTGGCGGTGCTTGTTGAAGCGATGCACATTAATGGCTGATCCAACCGTTAGTAGGGTGAGATTACTGGCGGATTTAGTGTCATTACTACTGGATTTGGTCATGATGGACATGGTGGATTTGGTAATGATGGTTTTGAATTAGGCAGTGGCTATAAAAAGTGTGCATGAAAAAAAAGGAAGGCATTGTCTAGAGTAGTTCAGCCGAGTGAGAAAAGTGTTGAGCCGAGTACAGTTAAAGAGTCTTGAGTGTGAGTTGTGAAGTAGAGGTGCAGAGTCGTCGGGTGCATAGTAAGGTTTGGGGAGTGTAGCATGCTGAGCATCCTCGATGCAATTGATATTTCTAGTGAGCAGGAATCCCCCATTTAGCCCATGGCTGTTGATGAATAATACATGAGCATGCCAGTAGGCTCTTCATCGAGCCGCGAGCTAGGAATGTTCAAGTTCCCCCATCTGCGATCGACGTAGAGAGTGAAGAAGTCAATACATAATTTGAAACCAAAATCCGATGACAGAATCCAACGTCATATGACATTTCGCATAGATGTGTCGAACATAAATCAATCTATAGAATGCCAACAACAAAAATATTTCTAACTCCATCGATTATCCGACACTCTGGAGTCGAAATTTCGACGCTTGCAGTGGTGGTTACTCGATACTTCCGTGCTGGATAGGTGTCGGATGTCCAACTCCCATAGTGGTGGTTATTTGACACATCAATGTCAGATCTTCGGTCTCCGTGAACTAAAAATAAGTTGGATATCCGACTCATATGCGTTAGATTTCCGACGGTTAGTATAGATTTTTTGTGAAAAAAAAATTAAGGTTTACATGATTTTAAATTTTATGGTCCCATACTTTTAACGGTAACTATGTTCAAGGCGTCGAATATCCGATGCATGTCCATTATAAATATAATTTGTTTTAAACATTTTGACATGTTTTTTGTAGAAGCGACGGACGATTGCGAAAATTATTTGTTCCTTGACGGACGTTTTCAGGAATAGTTTTATTCTTCAACGGGCGGTTGTGGGAATTTTTATTTTTCATTGATAGACAGTTTGCCAGGAATTTTTTATTCTTCGATTTCTCTCCATTTGACAAAACCTTGATGCATGGTTGATGTGTAAAACTTTATTTTTTAAGACAACTGGTTATATTCATTAACGAAGTTTATGACAAAATGTCAAATAGATTAAATATTCCGGATCCAAACGAAGACAATCGACAATTGCTTGCTAGACTATGGGATGCAACAAAACGAAGGGGTGATGGAAAATGTTATTGTCCGTGTACTCAATGCAGGGGATTTAAGAGGAGAAGAATATTGATCTCAACAGCCACAAAACATTGCATGGAACATGGACACGCTGAGTGGGGGAACGAATATCGTCCATTTGTAGGTTTAGCATTATAAACGTTATTATATTCCTTTTTTTTGTTAATTGTATGTATTTTTTTTTTCATATATTAATGTATATCTATTGATGTTTCCATGTATTTATATTAAAGGAAAGACACCCTATAACATGTCATCCAGAGGAAGTGCTTTCAAAACAAGTTCAGGATCAGGATCATGGAGCGTGTATGTTTAATGGAGAACAAGTGAATGATCATATTGAACAAGATGATCATGCCAATGATGTAATTGAAGATGATGGTACAAATACATTGATCCATGATTCATTTAACATTAGAATGGATGATGATGATGTTGATAATGAAAATGATGATGACTTTTATGATGTTCATGATATACCTCTTCTCGATAAGGCATATGAACCCCTTTATGAAGACTCCAAAACAAATCTTCTCTCTACTATATTGTTGATAATGAACTTGAAGGTTATGAATGGTCTTTCAAACGTTGCAATCACACGTATGCTAAGGTATCTAAAATAATCCATCACATATATAGGATCGTGATAAAGTTTATTTGCATTCCTCTAATAATTGTATTGTTAACTCTTTATTGATCATCGTACGAATGAAGCGTGTTTCGTTAATATTATTTATTTATTACATTAACAATTTTTTTTGTAGCTTGATAGCTGATTTTTTGTTACCACCATCAAGTATTTTACCTCGCACATTTCGAGATTTATCTTCCATCATGAAAGAGATTGGAATGCAATATGAAGCAATTCATGCATGCCCCAATGACCATGTTATATATTATAATCAACATGAATTTGCAACAGAATGTTCGGAATGTCATGTAAGTAGATATCGTACAGATAAAGTAACAAAAAAGGTGCCTCAGAAGGTTCTTCGTTATATTCCCATAATTCCACGTTTTCAACGACTGTTCAGGCACAAAAACATAGCGTAATTTATGGATTACCATGCTAGGAATAGAAGTCAAGATGATGTTATCCGAATGCCTGCAGATGGTATTGCTTTTAGAGATATTGAGGAAAACTGGCCTCACTTTAAAGAAGAATCATGTAATCTTAGGATTTCTTTGGCAGCAGATGGTGTTAATCCATTTGCATAGATGAAACCCATTTACACAGTGTGGCCTATTTTTTTTATCAACAATAACATTACTCCATGGTAGTCAATAAAGAGGGAGCGCATAATGTTGTCGATGATTATTCTAGGTTTTATTGACAAAAACTGTTTTATTTATAATGTAGTTGCGGCATCTCATTTGTCGTAATATGTATCTTAATTTCATATACATATCTATTATTTTACTCTTCTGCATGGTTTATATATCTTAATTGTTCTCATAATGATATATTTTATATGTTCTTCAAATTATGAATCAGGTAAGTTCCAAGTCAAAGATATGAATGTATACATCGAACCTCTTATAGATGAGCTACTGAAGTTATGGAATGGAATAACTATGTATGACGTATCTAGACCAATACGACAAAGGCAATTTCAATTCCATACAATGGTTGTATGGAAAATACACTATGCCCCTGGGTTAACTTCATTTTGTGGTTTGTAATTTTAAGTTCCAGTTTAATTGCATTTAATGATATGGAGTAGTTAGAATATTTTATAAATGATTATATTTGACATAGATATTCCATATGTAAATATTGTAGGTCTTCAGACAAAGGGTAAATTTGGATGTCCAGTTTGTGGTCCTATGATAAAATCTCGACATTCAAAAAGATTAAGAAAGGAGGTGTTTGATGAGTATAGGCATTTCCTCTCGAAGAATAACAGGCATAGAACAAATGAAAGAAATCTTTTCAATGGGAAGCAGGAGACTGCATTAAAACCACAGAGAATGACACCTCACCTTTGGAAGATGCAATACAATAGAAATTGTCATCATGGTACGTATGGATCATCGTATATGGATTTTTATGTATTTTAATTTTTATTGTGAGTTTTTTGTTGTAGTGGCCATATTTGATTTATGTCATAATTTATTAATTATAAACTAATATTCATGATTTCCATTGTGACCATGAAGCCATTAATGGTCTTCCACAAGGAATGAAAAGTTATCCTATTCAATTCAACAGGTTTCCCTACTATGAGCACCTACAAATTGCTCATTTGTTTGATACAATGCAAATTGGAAAGAATGTTACTGAAACCTTATGGCGACTACTAGAGCTAAGGAGGGAGAAAGATAAAGTTGTGAAAGTGTGCAAAGACATTCAAGAAAGAAACCATGCAATGAAAGACGTCATCCAATTTCATACCAACGGAGACCAAGTTAATATAAACTCAATTCCATGGATGTTTACGGAGCAACAAAGTAATGTTGTCAAAGAAGTAATGCAGAAAATTAAATTTCCCACCGGTTTTTGTGCAAACTTGAATAATATCATAACTAAAAAAGGTGATTTTGAGGGGGTCAAAACACATTATTGGCATGTATTCATCAAGGTAATTATTATTGTTATGTCCATATAATTTTTTCTTGTTTGTATACTCTTTTTTTAATAAATGGCGTGGTTTGTATATTGATACAGTATGTTCTACCTCTCTCTCTCCCGGACAACTTCGACAACAATGTCAAACAAGTTATATATAATCTTGGTAAATACATGAGGTAACTAGGGATTACTTGCATGTGCTTAGTGTTTCTTTAATTCTCTGTATAATAATTTATATTTGTTTTTTTGTGCAATATTTTAGCATATATTGTAATTTAATGCTTATTTTTGTTAAATATTGTTATTGGTTTGCATCACTTGTAGATGGTTGAAATCTAAATAAATACATAAAGAAGATATAAATTATTGGAGGAGAGAAATTCCTCATCTCATGTGTGAAATGCAGAAGCATCTACCATCGGCATTTTTCAATGCACAGGAACACTACCTCATACACCAAGTTGAGGAGATTGAGTTGTGTGGACCTGTGCACTCAAGGTCCATGTGGATGGTTGAGAGGCACTTGAAATTTATGAAGGGTTTGGTGAGACAACTAGCACATTCGGAGGGTTCTATGATGGAAGGATATACGATATACCAAAACATGTTGTATGTTAGTGAATATCTTCCTATTTTAGCGTCAAAGCTCAATTTACGTCGCATTTGTGATCCCGACTCCAATAACAAATTTGAAGGGGAGCAACTGAAGGGGAAAGGTATATTGAGGAAGATGAAAGGTAATTATTAGCTACTAGATTTTTATTATACCCTTCATATTCTAATTGTATTTTCTAGTAATAATTGCTTCAATTAAGAGCATATACGTCTTTGTTAAGGAGATTTACACCTTTCTTTGATTTTAATAGTTATTGTCATTAAACAGTTGGTCGAGAATGGGATACAATTCATTTATATATCACAAACAATATTGACTGGATAAAGGTATGGATTGAATGATGCGAACAATCGGGTCATGGAATATCATGGGAATGTGTGGCTTCATTGGTAAAAGAAGCACAACGCAATGGAGATAACAATCTAACAGAAAGGGAAATTGATTTGGCATATGGTGTAAAAGATAAAATGGAAAGTATATAATTAATCAAATATCCCTCTAAATATTTTATTTTGTTTGATACTTATTGACGTACATGTTCTTTTTTTCCATGTATTGTTGCATAAGGACTGATTGGTTGTGTAATTTTTTTGTGTATTACTTATTGCAGGTAAAACACCATAAGGCTATGGTCTACAATGGAGGTAGATATCAGATCAAAAACTGGATGAAAAAAAGAAAACATCAGATTCTGGGGTTTCGACTGTCTTTGAGGTTAACAATGTTTCATCTAGAACTGACAGACATCCAGAAGTCTCAGAAAATCGATACTATGGGTATTTGGAGGATATTATACAGTGTGACTTTAAATCCTTTAAGGTAGTTCTATTCATTGTCAAATGGTACAGGTTACTATTGAATCAACATGATCCCGATAGAACTATTATTGAACATGATAATGGATTTACCATGGTAAACACAAGGTTTTTTGAGCCAGGAGCAGAGCCCTATTTTCTTCCAATCCAATGTGAACAAGTATTTTACTCAGAGGTTCCAGGTAAAGTGGGTTGGTCGTTTGTTGTGAGACACGATCCAAGGGGAAGGCCGGTAAAATATGACCTAGATGATGGTAATAAAGAGGGTTTTCTGGAAGAAGAATATGATGACGAAGAGCATGATCAACTTGAGTTAGCTGACGATGATGATCCAACAGAATATGTCCAAGGAATAGTTGAATCAGATGATGTAGCAGACAATGCCGTTGAAGATTATTTCGATGATGACACGATGAGCGTAACTGATGATGATGATGATGATGATATGGCCAATCCTTATAATGTTGACACAGATGGTGATACAAATGGCGCATCATCTTCATCATCATCATCGTATTCCTCATGATGATGATACTCATCATCAACATCATCATCATCATCATTATAATCATGATCATCGTCATAATAATAATCATTGTCATCATCATTATCATTGTCATTGTCGACATCATTATTGTCATCATCATCATCATTGTCATCGTCTTCATCATCATCATAATCATTGTCATCGTCTTCATCATCATCATTGTCATCATCGACATCATCATTGTCATCATCATCATCACCACCATCATCATCTTCATCATCATCGCCATCATCATCATCATTGTCATGATCAACATCATCATTGTCATCATCGACACCAGCATCATAATCTTCATCATCATCGTCATCATCATCATCATCATCGTCATCATCATCATCATCATCATCGTCGTCATCATTTTCATCGTCATCCTCATGATGATGATAATCATCATCATCATCATCGTCATCACAATCATTATCATCATCATCAGGATCATCATCATCATCATTGTCATCGTCATCCTCATGATGATGATAATCATCATCATCATCATCGTCATCACAATCATTATCATCATCATCAGGATCATCATCATCATCATTGTCATCGTCGTCATCAACATCATCATCATCATCAACATCATCATCAAGAACATCATCATCATCGACATGAACAACATGATCATAATCCTCATCATCAACATCATCATCATCATCATCACCACCATGCTCACAAGCTCACATGCTCAACTTTTCAATCATCCTTCAAAGATATATTTTCATTTATCCAAGACAGGGATGCGTCGTTATGTAGATGGTTCTTCCCTCATTAATGTGAAGGTTTTTTATTCAAGTTAGGATATAATAAAAATATCCTAATACTATTATGGCAATTTATATAATATAAAATAACATATAATAAAAATAAAATACATATAATATAAAATAATATATAATAGAAATAAAAAACATATAATATATAATGTTTTTTGTGACAAGGGTTTTTTGTGTGTGCTGTGATGTTTGCTCCTTTGTGGGACAAGATTGAATGCAGACAGACCCTTCCTCATTTAGTGGGTTATTCAGGGATTCAATTTACAAACCTTCTTACCTTACAAATGACAAACTCACTGTTCGGGTCATGAACTTAGAATAGGGCTTTGCGCCTCACCCCCTCTTTTATCTATGAGTTTCTATTATAGTGATCATTCATTTTGTAGCGCATCTATAGATGTAATTACACAATTTCTCTAGTTTTGCACAGATAGGCTTGATAAACATTGTAAATACTATATGATAGTGTTAAGGACTGCTCATACCATAAGGTTGGGAGACTATGGTATAAATACCATGTCCTAATTACTAAGTCTGCGTTGATATTTAAAGGGTGGTGAAACCATAGGATAGAGGGTTTAACATATGACTTGGTTGGTATATGGTATAATGTTGATTCCATAAACTATGGTGAGGGTTTGTGCATGTGTTAATGGTCACCAGCTGAGGGTTTGTGCATGCGTTAATGGTCACCAGCTGCTTGTGCAATATGGTTTTTGGAATTTTGATTTAGTGTGTCCTCTGTGCATTTGGAGAAGGGAGACGACCCCATCGATTCATAGGTAAGCTATATCGACTCTGTGTAAAAATGCATTGCTTCATTGTATTCTCCATGGCACGGTCATGCTTTTCATGCCATCATTGGTTTGTTTGCAGGTGAATGCGAAGGCGCTCCGGGGTTTGCACATGATACACTATCGATTTGGGATTTCTTCTTCATGGCCATGGTAAGCATGCTAGCAAGATTTAATTGCCTCCTCTCGTTCTGGCCATTTTTGAGTTGGAAAACTTTACAGGGTTGGGGTTTCATGTGGCACTTGTTGACTCTGCCTTCGGGGTTTTTAATGTAGCTTGCTCTGGTTTTTGATGGACTCTTGTTGGGAGGTTTGGCATTTTTGGGCCGTGGCTGCACCGTTACTTGTAATGGTGCCATAGCTCATGAATTTTCCATTTAACATTTTTAATAGTTTGACTGTTGTAAAAGAGGCTTTGTGCCTCACTGTGTAAATACATTACGCGTTGGATTTTATGTAAGGGCTGCAATGTGATTTGGTATATACGATTTCATTCGATGTTTATAAAAGATTATTCTATGTAAATAATTGGGACTATGTAGTAGATTTAATGCTGCATTTTGAATTGCTGACTTACTGGGTTCGATTCGTGGCTTTCATCCTGTGGGATTTACTCTGTGCATTAATAATGGTTTGGGTTTGTGAGTATGCACGACACTCTGATTTTATTGTTTGTAAATTAAGTCGGGAAAGCTTCTAGAGCTTGGGGCGTTATGCCATGGGCTACGCCATTGTAGCAATGGTACCGCAGCCCATTGGCTTGCCATCGTATGCTCTGTGTTGGCATTAAAATGGAGACTATGTTTTTAGCCAGAGTATAGAACTTTTGGATTTGCATTAGCTCAACATGGGTGCACAGAGGTTAAAACATCCACTCTACAGGAGGTTACTCATTGAGGCATCATTTGAAGCATGCTTACACTATTTTATACACCATTTCATGAGAGATATTACATGCTTGAAGGTTACTCATTGAGCTGGTCCATTTCATGAGACATATTACATGCTTGGCAGGTGATGCAGGAACCAACTACCATAACTCTATGCAGACCTTAGTTTTACAAAGACCCTATTCAGAAAGTGAATTTCAGGCAAACCCTTAGTTTCTCTCTTCCCTCTCTGTCCTTCTCAAGCTACCCAAGCTTCTGCGAGCTACCTCACCTCAAAATGAGCTAACAAAAATCTCCTTGAGCTAACCTAAGATACCTAACTAAATGATTTGGATCTGCATTAAATAAACCTCCAGTTCTATTCTAATTCTATGTACAGATCCTATAATTAAGGAACAGAGTCCTTAATAAACTCAACTGACCCCTACGAGTCATCAGTGACTCACTAACAAACTAACAAATCTTATCCAAACATTTACAAGTGGAAAGGCCAAGTGTCCTCTTCCATATTATTCAATTTATAATCAAGATAAAATAATTTACAAGTGTTGAGACCCTAGGTCTCTCAATTCATATGACTTTGATCAAGCCATGGATGAATTCGTTTCCATGAGCCTATGCTCCTGCATCACAAAGCAAGTTGTGTTTTAATCCAAATAGTGTTATGATGTATAGGAATCCTACATACCTAATTGACTCGACAATGAAATAGGTTTAGAGTCTAGATGTTTATATTTCTAGGTTAATTTGTTTTTTGAATTGAAGTGTCATGTGTGTGGCCTGTGCATTCCCACATTCACTTGGTCAATTTAGTATGGATTGGGATGAATTGACCATTTTATTACCGATCCATTCAATCATACCCTGATTTTCTTGGTTCGGTACCAAACTTGTCACTCCAATCGTTTCAAAGGCCGAGTTAGCTCGGTTGGGGGTCAACTCGGTTGACTCAGGCACCTCGGTAGAAAAACACTTGATTAAATTTGCAACTATTATTGTTCAAAAGGGGTTAGGCCAGTAAAAGTAAAAGGCAATGTTAGGAAAAGAAAATGCAAGCAATAATAAGTGAGAATGGAGAATTGTATGTAACTAAAAGATGGGCATACATAAGATTTCTTAGGGCATACATAAATTTTCGCATACAATACCATTAGTATCATAAATTATGGGAAAGATCAGAAAAACATCCCTACACAAATATTAACCGATAAGTATGGTTTTGGTGTTTCATTTGGAGAATAAAATCCTATAACAATAGTTGTTATTATGAATCTTAAAGGGTCCTATATGAGATCTGTGCACTTTTAGGCAGTTCAACTTTCAAACAAAAGAAGCTAATAAAAATATCCTAATACTATTATGGCAATTTATATAATATAAAATAACATATAATAAAAATAAAATACATATAATATAAAATAATAATAAAATACATATAATATATAATAATATATAATAAAAAATGACAAGTGTATTTGGACATTGTCGCGACTCGTTTTGTTTTGGATAGTTCGGTTCAATTTGGAGGTTTTTGTGAATTTGGGAGTAAGTCCAGTAGACATGGCAGACAACTCTATTGACCCGTGGCAGCAAGAGCTCAACATCTTCTCCTTACCGGAAATTACCGATATACCGTCCCCGGACATAGTGCAGAACACATTGGAAAATTAAATAGCTAGAACCGAGAGTAGGGTTTCGGTTTCTCTGCCAGATGAAGAGCTGCTAGGTGTGTTCACAGCATGACCATTAAACCCGACCTTAGGAGGAGGCCCATACTCATTATTCCACTCCATCCAACCTCTGAGTTTGACTAAATAAACTATTTCGATAATTGTACCTACGTCTTCTTTGATGGGGCTTCATCCAATCAAATTGGAGGTATAGGTGTTCATCTTTTGATCATCCAGGACCACTATTTTTGCTTCAAATTGGGTGTTGGTCTGAGTACAAACACCATATTTGAACTACTTGCTTTATGGACTCTCCTTTATTGTGCTAAATCCATGGTCCTTCCCACTCGTAACACATTCATGGTGACTCCATAGCCATCATTAATTGGTTCAATAGAAGATCATAACTAACTTTACTTGCACTTGATGGTTGGTGTCAACGTATCCATGATATGGAACCTTACTTCATCCAGTTAAAAGTAGTTCACATATTCAGAGAACAAAATACTAAGGCTGATAGCTTATCCAAAGAAGCATTAACCTTGGCCTCAGGCCATTTTCAGTTTACTGAATTCACTGATGGTGAATGTACTGGTCAGGGCACTTTCCAGCTTTTCTAGCCCTTAGCACTTGAGTCTTTTATGTGCTGTTGCTATTGACATCCTTTGGATGATTGAGGTGGATGATCCCCTCATATTACTGATCTCTCTTATTTATTGATTCTTTGGATTAGCTACTTTAGTATTAGACTTGAATTCTCAGTCTGTTGAAGGTTAGTGATGTGGATGTAGTCAAGATTCCTAGATTAGAGGTGTTACCTTTGAATGTTTGTCCAGTATTCCTGTGAAGCTGATAAATTGTATTCCTTAGGGTTGAAAATTAGTATGGGAAAACAAGTTAGCATTGCCTTAGGGTTGAAAAATTAATATGGGAAACCAAGCATCATCAAGAAAATCTAAAAGGAATAAATCAACAAATATTACAGACTGATATAAATGTATTCAACATGCCAACTAGCCAGATCTGGAAATGTCCGCTCTTCACCACCACTGGGAAATATGCCTCTAAAGTGCTGGCTTATGCACTTCAGAGTAGCACAGAGGTTAAACATCCACTCTAAAACTAAAATCATTTACAACATCACAAAATCATTCATGGGAAAACTAAAAACCACTTAAAGGAGATATGCTCTTTGAAGGAGATAGTCCATTAAAGGAGAACCTCTAGGTTTTGTATAGACATATATTGGCATAAATTGCAGTGTTATATGTGATGCATATGCATAACATATCGTCTCAATCTTGACAACGTTGAAAGGCTAAAGTACAATGGCCACAAGCATACATTTGAAGCTTATGAAGCCTACCCAATTCAGGTTAGCAAAAGGCAATGCAAGCAATAAGTTAGAATGGATACTTGTATGTAACCAAAAGAGGGGCATACATTAGAATTTTTAGGGCTACCAAATGCCCACACCTATTAACCAAACTCATTCTTGAAAAGCTTTTTCTTTAACAAGTTATTGGCTTACAAGTATTTCAAAGTTTTTTTTCTTATAAGTCTTTCCACGCTTTTTTGCTGGTATTTTGCTATGCTTATGTCCCATTTTTTTTGGCCACGGTGCAGGTAGAACCAAACAGGTATTTGTCAGACCTGTCTTCCTCCAGCGAAGGGAGTTTGGGAAGGATAGAGGAAAGTGAGACATCCAGTAGGTCTACACGGGCTAGATCAACTAGATGTCAGAAGATCAGAAGAAAATTCAACAAACGCATGAATTTTTTTCTCCAAGGAGGGGGGTCATGTTCCTATGATGATGAGATAGTGGGAGACATCAACAGGCCCTTAAGGTACCAACACATAGTGAAACAATGGGTGCCTAGCGATATTCCTAAAGTAAACACTGATTTTTGTGTGAATGAGAGGATATATAGAATTGCATCGTCCTCATTGCATGGATTGGGCTTGTTTTGCATGGACGACATAAAGGTTGGATACGATAGATGTACGGAATTGATGGAGTATGTTGGACCCTATTACAACTACAGTGATTGGATGTGCTTGGTCCAATATATAAAAGGTATGTGTAGATATGGGTTGTCAGCAAATTATATACAACTGAAAGACAAATCTCAAAATAAAGGAGCAACCATGTACATGGACGGAAGGCCAAAAACAACTGGTAATATTGCGGGGTTTATAAACAGTACACAATCAGGGTCTACATTAAAGCAACCCAACTGCATATTCGAGTCGCGTGAAGGGAATTGTGTCTTTGTATGTGCAATTAAATCAATAGCTGCTGGCGAAGAACTGCTTATTGATTACAATTTGAACCGTGTAGATACAAACAATGTTAGTATGGTTGTGGTACAACAAACAATTTATAAGTCCTTTTATTAATTATTTTAACGTCTATAGGAATTTTTGTTAGCATATAATTGAAATTATCTACTTAATTTCATGTTTCCTTATGTAACGTTTAGTATGTTTTTGATGCAGGGTTCTCTCAGGGGCACCTCCATCTCCGTAGATGTTTGTCGACCTGAGTCAAGGAAACAGGTCTACATCGATATTGCCAATGTAATATTAAATTTTAGGATGGACATACAGATACGTTGTTATGTATTTTCATTAGTATATTAGGTTTGTTTATATAATATTATCGATTTTTCATGCAGAGTGTTGATCAGGGAAGCCAACTGACTATTGATCAGCCGACTACAGCATCAAGGAAACAACCAAACATAAATGTAATTCTCCATTTCAAATACTTTAAAATCGTAAACATGTCTATCATGACGCATTATGTTTATTTTGTTATGTATTCTTTCATTTTTATGGTTGCATTCATGATGGTAATGTTGTATACCTTTTTTGCAGATTGACTGGGGAAACTCCCCAGCTATTGATCAGACGACTGGAGACTCGAGGCAACCATTTAACCTAAATGTAATTCCACATTATAAATACTTTAAAAATGTACACATATAAAACATGTAGCATAGTGTTTATTTTTGTTTTTGTTCTATATTTGTTAGCTTATACATATTGCGTTCATTGTGATAATGTTTGCTACTTTTTTTGCAGGTGGCTGATCGAGGTAAATCCCCATCTGTTGATCAGACCACGCCCTTGGCTAGGTGTTAGGTAATCCTAGATGTAATCCCTAATATAATAATTTGCGCACACTATATTTTCAAAGACTAAGCAATATTTTATATATTCCAATTGCAGAAAGGGGATTCCACTTATGAAATGACATCTCAAAACTCTTTACAGAATGAGGTCTCTCGGTTGATGAGAGATAGTGAAATTAGAGAGTCTGCAGACCCGTTGAGGGTGCTACAAAGGACAAGGGAAAAACAAAATGAGGAACTGGTTCATCTGACATTGGCAGTTCCACTAACAGAAGGGCTCAAACAAAGGCTTCAATTGTTGTTACAACAATGTAAACAACTGGACGTAAGTTATCGAATAAAAATGTAAATTCATTTATAAAAACCTTATAATATTTGATTTTATATGCTGTTGAACTTATAATACGATGGGTTTAATTTACAGCGTGCTATGGAGATTATCAGTGGTGGTCAAGGAAATGTTGGTCCTAGTGACCAAACCACTCCATGTACACCACATACTGCTCCCATATTGTCCATTGAACAATCGGCAACATGCTCTATGACACCGCCGAGGGCAGCGGAGGGTGAAGCTGACGGTGCCCCACACACAACAGATGCTGTAGAAGAAGGGGTGGATGCAAGGATAGATAGAGATGTGAAAGCATTTACTGGATCTTCTCATGTGACTAGCACTGGTTCAATAAAGTGTACATTTTTGGTGAATGAAGAACTGCTTCCAATAAAGATAGAGAGGATTCCAGGTCATTATAGATTGTTCAATTTATTTTTTATAATTTGTGTCTAATATACCGATAATATTTTCTAATGTTCACTAATGATGGTAATAATGTTTTATAGGAAATGATATATTTTATAAACATCTATATGATTTGGCCTTGGAGATCTTCGGGCCCACCATCCGCACAATGTGGAACAAGCAGCCAAAATATTTAAAGGATGATTTGACTAATCGCTTGGTTAGTCTGTTTGGAAAAGATACCTTTGATGCATAGAAGGTACTACAGAAGGCTAGAAAACATCTAAAGATTGTCCGAGACCAATATAGGGTTCACCTAGAAAATAAACCTAGGTATGAGCACCCTCCAATGATTCCATATATGGAGTTGAAAGCCCTGGTGGAAGATGGAAAAGAGAAGGGCCTGAGAAAATCAGGAAAGATACCACCAGGTGGAACAGGGAGGTATGCAATTCATTCCAAAATGTAGTGGTAAGCCTTATTATTACTAGTTTTTATATCAATTTTGGTACATAGACTAATTTATTTAAAAACTTAATTAGGCTCTCGGACACATCTATGGTCACAAAGGCAATAATTGAAAAAATTGGCCAACACAAGCTTGGGCCTGGTGGTTACTCCAACTTGGTGGCGTGATATGTAAGTATTGCAAAACCCAAATCCACATCTAAATATCATACAGATTATTATTTTTGTTTTGTTCTGACAAAAGGATTTAAAATTAATGACATCATGCAAATATGAAGGCCAACCGGTTCAAAGGATTTCCTAGTGCGGATTACATGAAGCTTGGCTTTGACGCAGTTGTTGAATGATGGAGAAGCTTGTCTGTGAATACTGCACGATCTTCTGCTGATCCATCTGGTGCCCAGGTATGCGAAAACTATATAGTTTAATGATAATTTATTAATGCTCATGCAATTTGTTCCTTATAAATAAACTAATGTAAAATTTTTATTCCTTTTTGTGCAGGAAAGTAACGATCCCGTTCATGTCGAGGATGAAGTACATGACCAACCAAAAAAACATCATGCTTCTCATCCTAGTAATGAATTTATTAATGTGCTACTATTTTTTATAGACCATTGTAGATGATGAACATTAATTCTAATTCTACACAATTCAACTACAGAGCATGTAGCTGCAGATCATAACACGAAACAGGTTGGGCCAGTATGAGATAATGTTGAACATGTTGATGTGCACATGGCAGATAAAAACACACATTCGTAATGTTTTTTTAATGAATTACTCGTATTTATCAAAATAAATATATTAATGAAATATTTTGACCTTATTGCAGAAATTCATCGCCCCTCGCCTGAAGTTCAATCTTCTGAGCAGACTAGTAGGGATACCGATGATCAGATTCCTGAAGATGTGACTCTAACTAAATATTTAAAGAGAAGAAAAGTAAAAAGGAAGTGAATAAACAAATTTTCAGTAATTCTTATTTATAAAAAAAAATTAATGCTTTTTCCTCTGTTTTATGAATGAATGCTTTACTGAATTGTTTACTGATATTTTTTTTTTCTGCCATTTACTAAATTAATGTTTTAATGAATGGTTTTTTTAGCTTTTGAATGATTGAATGGTTTAATGAATGTTATAAAGAATGATTTAATAATTTTTTTTTTCAACTATCGAGTGAAATAATTTGCATTGTAGATGCATTGTTATTTGCATTGTGAAATAGTGAAATAAATTGTTATTTGCAAGTATAGGCATTGGGTTTGGGGAGTTGAGAGTGATGTGAGGGGAGGGAGGGGCCATAAGAGCTTCCAACTTCATGTGGTTGTCCTATTTAGTAGAGAATATTAAATTATTCTTGAAACAGAGAGGAGCTCAATGAATGGTAAGGAAGAATACATTAAAAAACATCTATTTCTATATTTTTACTCTGTAATTTTCACTATTGCTATTTGACTCCTCCATTGGAACTTGTTGCAGATAGCGTTGAGAAACATTTCCATAGTTAAGAGGAAATAAATGGAGTCTTGA
>LPNX010209594.1:25370-93204 GCA_001517045.1 Pseudotsuga menziesii | reverse complement strand
TACATCATAAGTCCACATTCAACAGCCTTTGCAGCAAGAGTTTTTATATACCGAAAAAATAACATTCATTCTTTACTTGTTTATGGATTTTGCAATCCTGTAGATGCAAGATGTGGAAAATGGTACACTGTTAAAGTGGACTCTTCAAAGGTTACCTTGGAAAATAGAGCAGATCTTCTTCAATGATCTGAAGTTCGTGTGTGCGCTTTTGATATAGAGACAACCAAGCTTCCTTTCAAGTTCCCTGATGCCGAATATGACATGATAATGATGATTTCACACATGGTGGATGGGCAAGGATATCTTATTAAAAATTGAGAGGTAAAAAAAAATTGGCATTGTTTTATGCCCATTGGTCAGCCTATCCTTTGTTTTGGGATTTCTTTCAGCTATGTTTTGGGATTTTCATTGTTTGCAGATTGATGTTGCATTGATTGTTATGAACATTGTTGCTCTTCTTTAGTTTTCCAATTCCTCTTCATTTGTTTCCTGAGTGTGTAGGGGTGGGGCATTGAAGACTTGGAGTACACTCCAAAACCAGAATTTGAAGGAAATTCAAAGTAGCAAATGTGCCAAATGAGGTATATCTGCCATTTATTGTTTACCCTAAGACTATAATTCTGAAAACAAGTATTGATCCCCTGGAAGTTTGCTAGACTATTCTACTACTATTCTATTGGTTGTTTGGAATTTGCAAGAGTGAAGTTAAATATCTACTGTACATTATTAATAATGATTTAAGGTAACATACTCTATTGTTTATTTGTCTCTTTGCTATATGAAGTGGTTATGTATTTGTAGGATTCAATCTTATTCTATATCCCTTCCTCCCTTCCTTGAATAAAGCTAGACTATTCTAAAAGTATTGAATGCCTCTTGGTCAGCAAGTTTATTTCTGTTATTTTTTTATCTTAGCTGTTTCCTTTGGTCCCCTCTATTTAGAGACTCTATAGGTTCAATGTCCTCCATCATCACTTATTAAGATTGGGGATGTAAAGCACTCTTTGCATGAGAGCTCTTTCTTATACAGGGAGAAACTTATGCAGATACTTATACAATTAGCACAATGCATATGAAGGATAAACACAATTCTTTAGACCCATTTCATCTTAATCATGTTATAAAATACCACCCTTTAGAACTTTAGTCAACTCAAAATGGATTTCAGGGACACAGACAATGTATGGGGACTGCTTCATTCCATTTTCCAACTAATAGTCTCACCCAGAGAAGCACTGCATTGTGTTCAACTAGGAAAACTTGATTGCAAGCAACCTTTCTCCGACTCTCTTGAAAGCCAAGTCACATAGGCCATTTCTGAGTGGGTAAGTTGGAACATGTGGGAATGGGATTACGTGACCTTTGTACATGTGGTTCACACTACCGTGAAGTTGTGTTGTAATCACCTACCCTTAGCACATGTAATGTCTCTAGTTAAGGAACATTCTCTTAAAGTGTTCATGGATTGGTTAGATTGGACTTTGTCTTGTTAAGTGGTTGTAGACTTTGTACAGGGTTTGCTTGTAATTACTCTCTTCCTTATTCCATAAATAGAAAGGAGGGTGCTTCTCTTGAGGATATTGGGTTTTCTATTTTGCGAAAAGTAAAGTTAAGAGTAAAGTAGTTGTGATAACTATATGTGCAAGGATGAAATATATACTTGACATAGAATCCTCTTGTTTGCTACCAGGCTTCCTTCAGTAGTCAAATTCTAGGCTAAAACCATGTGGCCGTAAGTGAAATATTTGGATTTTTTTTTAAAATCCATCAACAGGCGTCGCTTTTCTCATGTTATTCCGACACTCCGGTCAACCCATTCAACGGCCATGCCATGACTCTGACTCTTCCTCCCATCGGACGACCATCGGTTAAAGTGTCGGACGGCGTCGGAAGACCGAATCTTCTAGTGTCAGAGTGCATCAGAGTATCAACACTATATGAATTAGAAACCGTCGACAATGCCATTTCTCGGGCACTTTTGTCCGTTGGATGGCCGATGCTTCAGGTGTCAGAGGACATCGAATTTTCAACGGTTTATGCAATTTTGGTTGGCACTTCGGAAGGAATAATGGAAAAATATGTGACACAATGGTCTTTCAGAGCTTCGACCCTTATTAGTGGATAGTCAGAGATCCGACATTACGCCATCGACGAAAAAAAAAAGTGTATGTGTCGAACACCCGATAGGTTAGTGTCGAATTTCAGACATGGTAGCCATCGAATTTTGGCCTCAAATTCTGTAGTGAGTGAACGTGTTACTGTAGTCGCTCTAGATCATTGCCTTGGATCTTAACAAGTTACCTACTCAGGTGCTTGTGGAGCTACAAAATGTTTCCTCCCAGGAATTGGCAAATAGGTAGAAGGAGCTTAGTGATGCCAATGTGCAGTCGTAGAGCACAGCTGCAGAAAGAAGCTGAGGAGATACATCAGGTCAGGGTGAAACTGGTGGAAGAGAAGGTATGGGAGATTGAGGCATTGAAGGAAGCATAGACTGAGCTATAGTGCAAGGCTGCCGAGGAAATCATCGAGCTTAAAAAGGCGCAAGACCGCCTTATCATTGAGAAGGCGTAGTTGTGTGCAAGTAGTGGGAAAGTTGAGCAAGCTGTTGATGAAGTCTGTCAACATATATTTGAGAGCATGACTGAACTTACTGCAGGTTTTAAGGCCAAGTGACTTGGGGAAGTTATTGTCCAGCTCCAGGACACCAATCTTGTGCTCAATGCCCTGTTCCATCTAGAGACGCCGCCTGAGCATGTTTCCGAACAGAAGGCTATGATTGAGAAAATAGTGACCCAGTTTGAAACAATAGAGAAATAAGGAAAGAGGCGATGACACAGTTTTGGAAAAGTGTTGTCCAAGACAAACAACTCGACCAGTTGACCATGTAGGTGCAAGAAGCGGAAGGACATTTTACGACATTGAAGATGTCGCTGCGAGCACTGCCGCTCATGGTGCATATCACGCGGTGTGAGGAGTTGAAGGACCTACAACAGAGAGTTTCCTGTGCCCAAGAACGCCAAAAAAAGAATTGTGCCTAGTTGGATGAGTTTTAAGAAGTTGGTGGGCAGCTGGCTATCAAAGCGGTCGCAACGCTGCAGGTGGTGCAAGAAAGTTGGTATATGGTCGATGGCAAGGTTGGAACAGTGCACCCCATGCAATAGGATTCACTCAACTGTCAAAGCACTACTGACAAAGTCCAGCTCCAGGTTTGAGAGATCTCATAGTAATTTGAATATTTCAAGGCGAAGACATCAACAGATATCCTATCAACCTGACGTCGCTCGAGGACGAGCCATAAGAATGTGTTGGGGGCATGTTGGTAGGGGTTTTGGGTAAGTGAGTTGAGCAATGTCGCAGCAGCTGCACAAGTACATGCGACACCGTGCAAGGCCATATCAGCGCAATGGGCGGAAGGATAACTGTTTTTGAATACTTAATGTATTAATTGACCACATTTTGTGGACATGGGTCATTAGTGGTTAGAAGTTAGTTAGAAGTGGACCTTTGATGTAAAGGCAAAAGCCTATATATAGAGATAGTTTTGCAATTGTAAGAACATGATAAGGATCATGATCAGCGTGATCCAATTCCAAGTCAATATTTGAGAGTGACCAATCTGTTGCGATATGTCTATGGTCTTGATGAGTCTTCTGTTTTGAACAAACTGTGATCTGTCTATGTCAGATATTGAATTTTGGGATGTAATCGGTCTCCTGCTGTGGAGAGGAATTATCTGTTTTGGATCTGTTGTGTAGAATTAATATGACATGATGGTTGTTTCCTAAATGTTGTCTTATGATCATATATATGTTTAAGATTATAAACACTTTGATAATGAACAAGGAGGATAATTCAGCGTGTCGATGAGATAATCAAGAAAACCAAGTAGAATATCAATAGATGTGATTAATAGAGCATTGATAAAGTTCACCATGACTAAATTTGGTTGAAGGGAATGTTTCCCCCAAAACTATTGAAGACACATGGAGTGATTTGATTGTTCCCACCTCCGTAAGGCACTTCTGCAAAACCACCGAGCTCAGTGAACGTTACTACTTATGGAAAAATGGGGTGGTTTCCTCTTGAAGTCATAAAGGAACAAGGTATCCACACATACAAGAGTGGCATCTAGAATCCACATCAACTTTACCTAAGGGTACATATGTCAGGTGGGTCCCCACTGACATTTTTCGACGTCAACGGTCATTTTGAAATAAAAATACGGCAAGTGTCAAATTTTCAAATTTGATTAACTGTTAAAATGGGAAATTGTCATTTTCAAAGTCATCATTGATCTATCAAAGAAATCTCCTTCGTCCAACTCTTTTGCACTCGACTAGCCAACACCTACAACCAGAAGTATGGTACACTTCTTCCATAACTATCATGTATTTATTGGTCTAACCACCTTACTCCTTCTACGTGTTAGTAAAATTGTTAAATTTTTAACCCCCTACCATTTGAGTAAATTTTTTTTACCTTAATATTAAATTAAACAAAAAAAAATGTCTCAGAGCCCTAAAGATAAGCTACCCCAACCCAGGTTGTTTGGAAATGAAAACATCTATGAATACCATTGAGTCATTTTTGATACAATGGTCACAAATTATTTCCTAACGACTAGACCATTAAAGAAGCCCATGCTCTAGATTTTGTAGGTCAAGA
This sequence comes from Pseudotsuga menziesii, assembly GCA_001517045.1. Classification (NCBI taxonomy): domain Eukaryota; kingdom Viridiplantae; phylum Streptophyta; class Pinopsida; order Pinales; family Pinaceae; genus Pseudotsuga; species Pseudotsuga menziesii. Next base: position 88,539 of record LPNX010209594.1, on the reverse strand, counting down.
CCCCGTCGATCTATGGGACTCAAAATTAGACATATATGTTTTCCAATGCATAATGTACTTCCCTGAGTTTGTATGTTGGTGTTTATCCCAATATTCTCCCAAGTCAGGAAATCCATCCTATCATCTGATTAATCCATGTTGTCCCTAGGGACAGATAGGAAAAATTCAGCCAAAATTATACTCGGGAATATGAAGATTCCGATCGCATGAAGGAGGAAGCTATGATAAAAGAAACCGCAAGGGAAGGGTTCATTACAGAAGGGAAACTATGACAAGATCAACTTCCATGGAAGGAACCACGATAGAAGAATATGTGCAACAATTGAAAATGACGGATCGATAAATCATGGGTAAGATGTCAATTAGGATAACACATGCTTTGGGGAATAAAAAATCTTTGTATTTTGGGCTGATAGTTCCTACTGAAAGTTGTAATTGAATTTATGAGAATAGGAATAATAGCCTGATTGCTAACAGAATCGAGTCAGTTGACTACAACGTGTAAGATTCTATAAGAGGGAGAACCCAAGCTGTGTGCAGGTTAGATACATACACTCTTAATTGGTGTGTATTAGTCTCTATTAGATTTTGTATGTTTGTAGAGTTGTATACTTATAGAGAAGAGAGAGTCGATCTAGGTTGTGTGCGGATTGACAGTATGGTGAAGGGAGGAAACTTCAGATACCCGAGACTAGAGAGCGTGAGAGGAGAGAGAAGTCTATATAGATTGTAGAGAATATTTAGAATAGAGTTTGCAAGTTGAGTGTGCAGACAAAAGGTGCCATATATTTCTCATGTTAGATGAAGAGCACCTTTGCGGTTTTTCCTAGATGGGTTTCCATGTTAAAGGTTTTCTATGTGTATATTTGATGAATGTGCTTAAGTAGAATGACTGTATGTTGTGAATAAATGTATGTGTATTTTCTTATGAATGAGTCCTTATATGCATATGTTGCACTATTGTTAGTTGGAATCACTAATAAGGAATTATATTAAATGTTGTAATCTCTGTCGATGGATAAGTAGAGTAATATATTGAATGCACACTAAGAGTAAATAATATAACCACTTGATTTCATCAAGCAAGCTAGTAAGGTGCCAAGGAAGAGGAAATCCTCATACAACTGCAGAAAATTGGTTATGGAAGTTACCAATAAGAGATATCTCGGGTGAGGCTGCATATGCATCGCGAGTGTTGCTGACTCAACCTTGCTTTGTCGGGATGATATCTTGGGCTTTGTTGACGGACAAATAAGGGTCTAAAATTGGGCCGAAGGGAGAAACACCAACAAATGGTTCCGTTGTTGGGACTGGGAATGATTTTGTAAGGGGTATGTTTTGGCATACAACGATGTCAGAAATTCAAGGGTGGGTAGATTTTAAAGTATTAGATTTTACACAAGAAGAAAGTGAAGGATTGAGGTTGAAATTGAAAAATTGGTTGGAGCGATACCTTTATACGGATATCATGAAATTTTATTTTTTGAGTTCCCTATTTTTTTTATGAGTGGTTGTTGAAGCTAGCAACCTAGCAAATTTTTTTTCAAGGAGGACAATCGACAGAGTGGAGTCCTCAGTTGATTCAACGACTGAAAGAACTAGAAATCCCATATATAGGGCTGTTGATTTCTGGGTTGATAGTATTTTGGGAGGATATATCACAGAAATCGTCGTTGACACTATAAGGTCAATATAGTGAAGTAGAAAGAGAATTTTTCCAAGGACCCAGAGGAAGGTATTTGACATATTTGAAAATATGGATTAAAATGCTCATATGCGAGAAAGGGAGCCTGAGAATGGAATCCAATGAGTAAATAACTATGTATAAGGACCTGAGGTATGTCACATAAGAAGTATGAGAAAAATGGAGCAAAGTAAGCTGAGATGTTCCCTGGTGATAGTAGAACTGCACTAAAGGGTGGATTTCTAAGAAGTGTAAGGAGATTTCGGCCGGGAAAAATAAGAACTGTGACAAGAAGAGGAATTTGTAGTACGATCAGAGTAGAAAACTACGAGTTCACTTTGCACTTTAAAGGAGATTCTTCTAACGAGGAAGATGAATACCAACCTATCCCTGAAAGGGAAGAAGAAACCCCAGATCTAGAGTATGAATACGACACATCTACTAGCCTATGTACGTCTCCTGAGGTAAGGTCCAAAAACTCATATGCTAGTGGGTTTGTCAATACAAGTAATACTGACTGTGGGAATAGTGGACAAGGGAGTCCTACTAGCCAATTTTTTTATCCAGCAGCACCAAGGACTAATATAATGGGTGGGAATGATATTAAGATGTCGATATTAAACAAAAACGTGTTATAAGACCTAAAGAAACATTTGTTTTTATGTGAAGTCATATGGACTATGCGACAGGTCTAAGTTGAAGCAATAAAGAAGGCGCAAATGATCACAAACCTGAGGGGTCATGCACTGTACTAGGTATATGAAGTTCTCTTTGGTTTCGATAGGAGTCACACAGAAAACACTCGACCAAATTTGAGCGGGACTAATAGATGAATTCATAAAATCCCAAATATGAATCTCAATGTATTATGGAGGTTAAATAAATTAAGCAATTGTCTACAGAGTCTGTGTGGGAATTTGACCATAGATTTAAGACGATGATGGATAAATTGAGCTTCCATATGTCATACGTACAACACAAAGAGTTTTTCATTGCGGTGTTGTTATTGCGCATCCGGATTCCCTTGATGCAACAAAATATTTTGTCATAGAATGAAGCATTGGAGTTGGCCATGAAGCTCGAATCCTCACCTGTAGGAGAGAATGGTGTAGGAATGTTGCAAATTCAGTAGTAACTAGCAATTCTTACACTCCAAATTAAAGATATTAAGAAAGGGAAGGAAGTACAAGAAGAGATCTAGTGTACTAGATGCAGAACTGAAGGACACCACAAGGACAATTGCCCGACGTTCATGAACTATGTCGCATCAAGAGTGCCGAATCTGATAAATATGCAAGGTATGCCTTGGTGTAGAATATTCAAAACTAAAGGCAATTGATCAGAAGAGTTTTTGTATTTACATAAGATTGTAAGTGCACCAACTAGTTTATATTGTAAATTTTGTAAATCAGTAGGCCATGATGAAAATGACTGCAGAGCATTTCAACTGTTGCAGGAGAAAACAATGGACACCTATTTAATGAAGAATGAAGAGTAGATGCAAGCTGAGTAGGCTCAAGCTCAATATCCATAAGCTCAGTATCATCATCCCCAATATCCATAGAATAAATACCCACAACAACAATACCCTCAACAAAGGGGGGTTACAAATTTTATAGGTTGAGGACAAGGAAGAGGATTTGGTCATGGAAGAGGCTAAATCATATGTTATAATTGTGGGTAACTGAGACATTTTTCTAGGGACTGTGTGAGTCCTACAAAGACATGTTCATATTGCAAAGCCTTTAATCATACTGTTGAACAATTCCTGTAGTTGACTATAAAGTGGAAGGCTAGAAATGTGGGAAATACAAACCCTCTGCAAAATCCCAACCCAAAAACCAACCCAAATCCCAACCATAATATTCAAAATATCTATGCTAAGCCGAGGGAACCAAATATTGCTGTCGTAACAAGGGGAGGTGGTACGACTGGAGCATACTAAGAAATAGATAATGAACTATCACAGTTGCAACCAACATGAAAAAATAAAGTTTCATTCAATGTCCAAAAATAAAAGGAAGTATTATTGGATGCACAACCAAAATTCATCGAAAAGAATGAAGCATCAACGTCTGCTACTTCATTACCAAGAAGACCAATAATGGATATTCCTGAAAGGTTTGACCAATTGTTCCGAAAGAAACCAAAGGGAAAGGTTAGTAATATTAAATAATTTTTAAAAGTTTCTTATTGATAATACAAGAGAAAGATGTTTTTGTGGAATTGACAACTCTAACAGAAGAACCTCAAGAAGAGTTGCGAACAAACAAAATAGGTAACTATCCAGGAAAAATATTAAAGACTGGTTGTGAGTTAAGGATGACTGCCCAAATAGGAGAGTACGATATGGACTATATTATCATAGACTTGGGATCCGATGTCAACATTCTGACGAGAAAAACATGGGAAAGCATGGAGAAACCACGACTAGAGTGGTCCCTTATTCAACTCAGATTAGCAAATTAGTCAAAAGTCCTACCTATTGGTTGACTGACTCAAGTTCCTATTAGGTAGAAGGCCTAAGAACATATTCTAACGTTGAATTAATCAACATTATTGATGACACAAACCTGTATCCTTCACTTTTGGGGATCAACTGGGTGATTGATAATCATACCATCATCATTTTTAAGAAAATAATATTAACATTTGGATTTTAAGATCTAAGGGTGGTCATACCAATTGATCCACTAGAAGGTCAGAGATATGTTGATCTAGTAAATAGTGAAGGACAAGGAAATCATCTAGACCATATTTATAAAATCACATCTACAAGGGATGATTATGTAAATCCAATGACTGACGTAAATCTTAGTTGGCGAAGTATTAGTTCTTGTACATCAAATTTTGGTGAAACATTGGAAAACTAGTAGAATAGGATGCATGAAGTATCCATGAGAAGGTGCACAAGAATTACATGGTCTATGCGACGGGTAGGAATTGATGTAAGTGATATACCCACATATGAATGTTTATTTAAACTTACATATTTTCTGACAGAGTTTAAAAAAAAAAGTCACAGAAAATCACCGTTTTAAGTCATTGATGTAAGTGCAAAGTCTGCCCTGGAATTTGCATTGAAAGCTACACCCGCCAGATGGTGGGTCAGACATAAAGAATCTATCCTTGAATGGAAATAATGTAGAAGATTGATGGAGATAATATTTGGAGAAGAAATAAGCTATACTGGTAAAAAATATACAGGATTGACTAATCTTGTCAAACATATAGAGTATTGTCGTGCAATATGGGAGGCATGTCCATGACAAGAATGGGTTCATTAGTTCATATACACATTAGACATGAGACCAAGGAACTGATATACATCAGTTGAATTTAGACGAGGGACTATTGAATGGGATGAATTAGCTACTAGATTCATACACACATTTGAATTTATTGATGATCATCCGTCAATTGATGCTGCTTTGCAAGTAATTAAGACAAAGATATTTGAAGTTATCCATGTTGCAAAGACAAAATTCAATCAACACAGTGCAACAATACAACACTATATGGAGTTCTATAATGTGATGGGAGAACCTAATGATGATGACCCACTCGATGTAAACATTCCAGAGTCTAAAGGTACGTGCGCAGTGGAAGGATTTGGTATATCTAGTGACCAATTTTTGAATCCACTAAAAGTCAAGAAAATCAACATTGGCTCCCCGAAGAATCCAAAATTTCCCAATATTGGAGATTATTGGGATGACTAGACTGTAAAGAAGATAACAGACCTATTGCATGATTTTCAGGATCTGTTCCCTATGAAATTCCTAGAGATGAAAGGGATTTTCGGAGACCTTGGAGAAATGAAGATACCTTTAAAACTTGATGCAAAACCTGTCAAGCAGTGACCATAACGATTGATTCCACGGTATAAAAAAAAGTCAAGGAAGAGTTGGACAAAATGATGGTTGCAGGTATCATAGAACATGTAGAATAATAAGAGTGGATAAGGACGATAGTAGTGCAAGATAAAATGACTATTAGTGAAGTGCGAAGTTGCGTTGACCTAAGAAAATTGTACGATGTTTGTTTACATGACCCATTTTGACTCCATTTATAGATGAAGTACTAGAGAGTGTCTGGGGTCAAGAGATTTACTCATTCAATGATGAGTTCTATTGATACCATCATATTAGAATTACAAAGGAATACCAACACAAGACAACCTTTGTGACAAAGTGGGGTTGTTTCCAATATACGGTAATTCCCTCTGGACTCAAGAAATCTCCTATTGTCTTTTCGAGAATAGTAGTGGCTTCATTCAAAGATTTTAGTCATAAATTTTTTGAGGTCTACTTCAATGATTGGACAATATTTGGTCTTAGTAAGGATCATATTGAGAGCCTTAGGATGATGCTAGAACACTGTTGTCAGTATCAAATTTCAACGAACTTAAAGAAATGTATCTTTTGTGCCCCGTTTGGAATTATGTTGGGCCATGTGGTTTACCACGATGGAATATTGGTCAAACCTACGAAAATTGTGATTATCATTGACCTACCACCACGTACCATAGTTAAGAAATTGAGAGAAGCATTGGGACATACAATACGCTATTGAAAATTTATCAAAGGATACGTGGAGGTGACTACTCCAATGGAGAAGTTATTGAAGATAGATGTTAGGTTCTAGTGGAAGGAAATTTTCCAAGAAAGTATGGACACTTTAAATAATAAGATGGTTACAATGCCCATACTTGTATTTCTAGATTGGAAAAAGGAAATTTACGTACATGTCGATGCATTGTCTATCGCATTTGGCATGGTAATTGCAAGCAGGATTGTGGGGATTTCTTCCCAGCTACATGCAAAAGCACCTGCCCTAGATCGTTGAGATCATAGGGTAGAGTTCAACAATAATAACAAGAAATAAACAAGAACAAAAATAACAACAATAACAATATTTTTGGATTTTTTTCAGATATATTTTACTAACTAAAAAGCATTCATACATGTTCTTCTGAAATGTGGGCCACCATAGACGTCCAAGGAGATGGTCATGCAACTACACATATTGGTTCTCTAGTCTCTTCCATGGATGGTTGTCAAATGGGGAATGGATCCAAATGGGTACATATTAAACTCAATGTGCACCGTGGGAATGGTATGGAGGAACAATATAAAAATGGTTGCAAAGTTCAGTAATATCAGGAATGGAAGGAATACAGAATCAAGAATATGGAGAATGACTAAAAGTATTTTGGGAGAGACCTTCACAATGTATTTTTAGTATGATCCAATAATTTTTGACCCATGATATTTATCTAGGTTTTTTAACCCCTTCTCATGTTTAGGATTTTTTGGCCCATTTTGGAGAGAGCGAGGATAAATAACAATAAATGCTCAACTTTCCTTCATTTATGGGGAAGAAATAATAATGTATTGGACCATATTTGGTAGATTTTTAGTTGTGAAGGTCAAATGGAGGAAATAATGATGGGGGTATGATGTATGACTTTGGTTTAGACCATGGAAAGCTAGGTGAACATTTTTTGGTGTTAACAGATTGCCCCCTGATGTGTGAGGGAATGAGCTCATCGTATGGCCAATAAACATAATAGGATCAAGGGAAAAGAATGACGATGGTGGAGAGACTAGAGAGAACCGTGAAGAAGGAGAGTCTCCTCATTCGAACTACGGTGGTTTTTGGTTTGTATTTCTTCTAAAAAATGGATGAGGTTCATATAATGGTGGACATGTATATGGACGAGGTGGGCATACCCATGTTTGTAACAATGTCTCAAAGAATAAAAAATGGGGATCAAGGCTAAAATAATGGGAGCCAATCAAGACATATATACAACTGGTAGTACATCATGCTGGCCTCAATGGGAGGCTGAATACATAAATTGATCTGAAGAACTAATACATATGAACAATGGAATTCTCATGGAATGCAATACCATCACAACTAATGCTCTATTAGATCTGGAAGTGTACATAACTGGATAGACTCAATGACCGTGAGTTAGAATCTTTTAGGTACAATATACAATAACAAGTACTGGAGATACATGGAAGCATAACACTGCGGTGCTTCCGAACATTGTCGCCAACGTAGCTCAGAAATCACCAGGGACATGAGATTATATGGGTCCCACAAATAGACTTAGTAATGTGCTAGGGTTAGGTGATAATTAGGGTATTCAACCAAATAATGAACAAACCAATACCCTGTACAAATATCAACGGTGCAATAGTGTAGCTAAATTTGAGCACGTGAAACACAACCAACCCAAAAGGCACTAAGGAATCCTTCTAAGTGGTCCAAGGAAATTATCAATGAGGTGTATGAAACCAGGATACAAGGACCTATGGGTCTATCCTATGGAATAGATGTGTTGAAGTCGACAAAGGGAGTCCTGAAACTACAAAGGAAATGATGTTTCCTTCGTAGAAGCGTCAGGGGGATAACCAGAGATATGGAATAATACTAGGAGTGAGGCACTGATTGGGGAACAAGGGAAGGGAAGTACAGGGGAATCAAACTTCCTTTGTTCAAAGTATGATGGAAGGGATGAACTGAAAAAAAATAATACTGACTCATATGGAAGGGACCATAGCTGGGAGACCATAAACATGACTGCAATGCTAGATACCGGGGGAAGTAACTGGACTAATGATATCTAGGGGATCCAGGGGAGACACATTGCATAGTACTCTAAAAAAAGGCAACCCAATGGGGAAAACCTACCATAATGTGAAACCATATGTAGTGGCACCTAGATACAACATTATGGGACTTCTTCATAGTTTAAGGAGCACGACAAAGGGATAGAAATATGCTTAATATGATACTATCTTGTGTATTTTTATTGAGCCCAAGATTGTAAATGGTCGATCATGTTTTCATTTTTAGAGAGTATGAAAACAGGAAGAAGACTCCAGTGTGGTATTTTTTTCATACAATAGTCTCTAAGTCCTAAAAAGGATAAAAGTGTAAAAATGAGAGCTCTCCCAACCGAAAGGGGTAGAGAGACTTCTTTACCATAGGTAGTCCAACCAGGTTAAAGAAGGTTAAACCTATACTGATTGGATGGTCATTCAAATAATTTTATGAGCATGAAAAAAACCAAGTTTGCTTGGTGATATTTTCTTGATGAGAGGGCTAGAAAATATATTAAAGACAACCCATAATGAGATTTTTCATAAGTTACGGTCCCAATGTCTGAGAAATCATAAAAAATTACACGGGGAAACATTCCTAGCTGGAAGGTGCTAGGGTGGTTGTTTTATTTTAATAGTATACATAGTCCAAAAAAAAGATAAATGAGGCCACATATACGCTCTTTCAAATACTTTAATGAGTGTGAAAGGAAGCAAGTGTGCTCGACAATCTTTTCATTCTTTTAGGAGTTATAAAATAGCTTAATAGAAACTCTGTAACGATTAGTCAAGCAAGGAGGAAGTGTTCAATGTACCAAAAAGGGATGATGCTATGAGCATGGCTGAGATAAATAAAAGTGGAACACTGGTGGGGCCTCCTTGTGGGACGATGGATGGTGTTCAAAATAAGGCCATGTTTGCAGTGTAGAAATTCAGGCCAGCAGTAGATTAATTTTACCCACAACAATTATCAATTGATCATGCAAAATTGCTAACAATGGAGACTGAATATGGAGCTGTAACACAAAATTATATTAACTGAGTGTACAATAGCCAACCCTATAATAACATAGGTTTCTGAATATATAGAATACATCAAGAGGTCGAATGCATAAGGAGGCATCCAAAACTAGCATAAAGCAGGCTTACTCAAAATAGGCAAATCCCCCATAGGTGTAAAAAGCTGATCCCAAATCTGTCATGGAGCTCATGAATTGGCAAGGGTGCATGGGAAAGCTAAAGAGTAGTGGAATGGAAGCTCATACATGCTTTTTCATGGAGAAAAGAGTGGAGGATGAAGAGGACAAAAAACTAGTTCACCTCACCTAGTCTTGCTTTCCTATGTGCCTTAAAACACTGAAAAAGCAGGAAATAAAGCAGAAAAAGTAGATGGGTGCCTAGGAGGCCAGGAATAAAGCAGATTTGATTCCTAAGGCTTTCCCAAGTGCTACATGAGTCAAATATGGCAATTTTGACCTCTATGGATAGGCAATTAGCAACTTGCACAAGGTGGGACACATGAACTAGGCAAATAAGACAAAAATAAATGAATTAATGTCTAAGTGGGTAAACTATGGGTTGATTATTCTAACATGTAGTATGGATGGAGCAGATGGATCGTGGACATGCTAATACGTGCATGGTGTGATTCACATGGTGGCATGCAAATCAAGGTGACTTCAGGAAATGTATTGGAAAATAATCTAAAGATCATGAGATGTGTATCTCGTCAATAGACATAGGATGGAAAATCGGACATGGTGGTGGGAACCACGTGAAAAACAGAAATCGGATGACTTTGCGGTGTATGAAAGAAGAAGTTGACCCAATGGAGGCCTATAAAAAAGGGGGATCACATGACACATGTCATTATTCTTATGCAGTGCTGAGTTGGAGTGGAGGATCCCAAAACATATATGCTAATTTCTTTCAACTCGACTGACGATTTTCCAATCTGTGACTTGCAGGAAAGAGTTCTTATCAAACCCATCCCTTTCAATGGATTACTTTGCGATTTTTCTCACTCTGGGGGCCATGTATGAATCCAGAGGGTTCTCAGGGACAGGTCACACTTTTCAAGGGAAAAGGAGTGACCTAAGTCACACTTATCGAGCAGATAGGAATGATCCGGTCACACTTGTCAGGGAGAATGGCCCGACCCAAGTCACACTTGTTCTGCAGATAAGAGCGACCCAGTCACACCTATTCAATATTTTTGTGCAACTTGGGTTGCTTAAAAAGGCCGAACATGTATGAACTATCCTAGAATGAGATTTTTGTGTGTAACTGGGACTGACATAGACTGTGTGTATATGTAGGATGCCTCGATTCATGTGGTGAGAGAGAGACATTGGGGATCTCCATGTTAGGATTATTAATCCTCCCTTGTCCAATTTGGTCATAAGTCTAAATCGAGAGTCCAACTAGTCTATTTATAGTCATTAACACCATTGGGTTCATTTGGCCTAATTGGGGCACATGTTTCAGTTACTAAAGTGTGGGGAACACTAATTAAAGCTCATTGCCACTGATTGCACTTGATTGCATCAGTTTAGGAGCCTCCTAGACCAATCCCTACAATTTAGGAGCCACTGGGAGTGCCGAAACCAACCAATGTCAGTTCAGTTCAGTTGATGACTGGTTAAGCTGAGTTAGGAGTTAGTTAAATTCAGTTCTAGTCCTCTACATTTAGTTAGCGCTAGGTTTGCATGACTGCACTAAGGAGGGGTGCAATTCTCACCTACCATAGTCAGTTAGCCTCAGTCAACACTAAATGTAACACTTGAGTTGTGTTTTAGAACTCCGATGAACTCCGGTTATGGTTTAGACAAGGTCAGTTAACTATTGAGTCCTCCAACAGTGATTTAGACAAGGTCTTAGTTACCTATAGTCAAGTAGAGTCTAATCAATTTGAATTTCCTCATGTGGATTCGAATTGCATGCGGCTATTTAAGCCATTGTACTTCATTGTAATTATTATCTAATTACTCTTTGATTAATGAAAAGCATTCACAACTGCAAGCCATTTTTGCACTGTTTCATTCTTCAATAACTGAGTAAATTGTGTGATCTATCATGTGAGTTGTGTGTTTGTCCAAAGATATATGTGCTCAATTTAACATGGTATTAGAGCCTCGGTGGACAAGGAACTTCTCCTCCTTAGATCTCCTACTGGATCATTTTTTGAGCAAAATTGCTCCTTCTAGCACTGCACCAGAAGCAGAGAATTTACCACTTAATACCCCAAGCAAAGGAATTGTTGATCAAGCTTGCTTGATTAACTAAGCTAGGTATGAAGGAAATTCCAAAAGTGCAGGCTGTCCGTCCTTACGGTGCCCTTCTTTTTGTTTTGCAGGTACAACTTCGAAACGAATTCATCAGTTCCTCTTCTCACCTGATCCTCAGACTATTATGAATGGAAGGTGAAGATGATTATATTTCTGAATAGACAACATCTCTTTTAGGTGTCTGATGGATTCGGTAGAAATTATTTTGAGAGTGAAAATGACTGGCTAAATGAAAAGGATGCAACTTTTAAAATAATGAAACTACCTCTTTCTCCTAGCTTGTGCTACCTCAGTAGATCTATTAAAGATCCACAAGAACTCTAAACAAGATTGGACAGAACCTTTGGAATGATTTATGAGGATAATAATAGCACTTTGGAGAGCACATCCAGTACCATAAGAATCCTTGATCCAAAAATATTAGCCTCCACTCTCTCTGATGAAGTTGTTCAAGATGAAGAAGAAGCAGAAGCTTCTACACAATCAATTCAAATTGAAGACAGTCTCCATGTAGTGACTCCTTCTACTGATGCTACAGAAGTTCATGAGATCTCTAATATCTCATATTCTCATATAGCTGAAACAGAAGAAGACATTCAAATCTCTGATATTGAAGAAAAATTCTGCTGCACTTCCATGCAAACATTCATAGGTGATTTTCCTTTAAATTCTATGCAAAATTTACCTGTAATTGCTTCCGAAAGTGAAGAGAAATTTAATTTTTCTCCTTCTAATGTTGCTACTGGTGTGAAAATATGTGATACCTTGGATATTTTGGAAGAAATATCAGATTACCAGAGTGATCCATTCACTCCCCATGATCTATATTTTCCAGCAAATTCTTGCAGGATTGCATGCACCAAAATTTAGAATTTTGAAGAAAAAAGCTGTGCATCCACCGTCTTGGTTAACCATTTATTTGAATATGATATTAACCTTATTGGATCTGATATGATATTATTTAGATATGATGTGATATTTCTTGGTTTAATATATCAAATTCATAATCTTTCAGTACCGCTTGTAGCTGTTCTCATCAACGGTGTGAAGAAACAAGTACCGCAAGTCTCCTACAAAATTGTTGCTGGGGATTTGATTCCATTTCACAGTTTTGGATCTGTTTTGAACCTATTTAGATATGATTTAATTTCTTATCTGATATTATTTGGTTCATATTTTAAAATTCAAAATCTTTCAGTCATGCTTGTGGCTGCTCTCACCAATTCCGTTGTGAAAAATCAAGTACCGCACTTTCTCTTCAAAACTGCTGATGGGGATTTGGTGTTAGTTTCCTCATATGAGGTTGCTGATATTTTATTATGTGATTCATTAGATATTTCAGAATCTATATTAGACTATGGAGCTCAATCATTCACTCTCAACAGTCCCAGTTCTTCTCTACCATTGATCACATGCTCATCTCCTCACAGAACTAGTAAAGAGGTAGATTTTCTGCATGCACCTGGACACTTGCTCCTAACACTTGGGGCTGTTCTTACCACTCATGGTTTTCTGTTCATGGCTGCAACATATCAGTTTCTTGAATGTTCCTCACATGTTCTGAATCCTCAAGAACCTTTTCTCACTTATCAATTGACTTCAATTTCTCTACATGGGTCCAGTCTTCATCCGGTAGCTGTCTATATTTCTGATTTAGTTGAGCATATCATTCTTCTTCCAAAGAGGAATATTAATCTAAACATAATGATGGAGAGGTTCACATGCCAAGCCCAAAGATACCTGTGCATAGAAGAACCAGATTGATCGTGATTCTACCTGCTTAATTAGAGAGGGGGATTTTTTCGCATGTGGTTTTTACCCGAGCACCTTGTTTTTGAGCAGTTACTTTACTTTACTTGTGTTACCACCTAAGTTGTACTTAGTGGTTTTTATCAAGTGAGCTTGGTGAACCGGATAAGGATAACTTGTTCAGACTTCAGAAGACCTCCAGTCTTGCTTCTGGAAAGTTGTGTTGTACTATATCACATGTTCATACCCCATGGGGGAATTGTAATAAATGTTCTAGCATGATAGTGTCTGTAAAAGACTCGGTCTCTTAGACTTTATTTGTCAATCCAATCATCCAAGGATGTTTTTTCCCTTGTTTATTATTGGTTGTTGAATAAACGACTGATAATTTCTAAGTTTTTCACTGCATACCTCCAAAGTTGGGGTGGTCGGCTTGGCATTTAGGCCTATTGAGGTTATTAGAGTCTATGTGTCAATGTATAAACATGCTAGAAATTATGGTCGAGTCATATGAACATGTCTAAGTCCCCCTAGGTTTTTTAATTTTTTTTAATTTTTTAAAATTTTCAGTGTTTTTTATTAAAATTTAATTTTTCCAAAACTTAGGATATTTTTTAATAGTTTAATTGGAAAAATTGATTTTGTAATAAAAGTGGGCCAAATAATCAGTTTCAGTCATGTAGGTGCTCATTTTCAAGATAAGAGCACCATGTAAACCCATGGACCCACTATTTCCTAGTTTTGACTGATTTTTCATCCCTCAGGTCAGAAAGCCCCAAAAAATCATTTATTGATTATTTTAATTAATAAATTGGTGAATAATGGAGCAAATCCAAAATCCTAGATAAGTGGATTCTCAACTGATTTGATTGAAATCAGTCAGATCTGAACCATATTGAATGGATTTGACAAATTCTTGACTAAAGGAGGTGATCTGGACAGATCCAGAGTTGAACTTCAGCATCCTTTATGGGGAATTTCACCCTCCCTCTCTCCTCCACACATTTGGGCTCATCTGGATGAGTTTTGGTGGATGCTTCAGTCAACAGGTTGAGGTGTCAGTAATATCAGCTCTCCGATTGACAGTTGCACTCAGTGAGACTCAGATCTGGCTCAGTTAGACATAGATTAGGCATTTATGGACTCTCCTTTAGCTACAGTGGTCTATCTCCTTGGGATTTGTGCCCCCTGGGTTGGATCTCCTTTTTTTTGTATAAATAAAGCTTAGGATGCCTCTTCCAAGCTAGTTAGAACTGGGATTGAGGTGCTGTTGCTCTTGTATTGTATTGTTTATTATTCTGGAATAAAGAATCTTTGGAGGCAATATCTATGGTGTAATTCTCTTCATGTGTGGATGGTGATTGTCAAATGCTTATGAGGTATAATCTGTGTTATTTATCACTACTTCTTCTGGTTAATTGTTGGCCTTGAAGGAGAGAGCTCCCTCCTATTAGGGTAAGAGTTTATTCTAGTTTGATTTATTCTCTTACTGCTGCTTGTTTTAGATCTATTGGAGTTGTATGTATTTTAATTTTAATTGCATGCTTTCCAATTATCTCTTCCAGCAGCACCTATGTTTTAACCACCTGTTTGTGCAAGGATTCCTAAGTTGCATGTTATATCGCTTGTAGAAGAGGTTGAGCTGGTTTGCATCTTCCTCATCTTCAAGATCTTCTAAATGACATAGTCCCTCGGTATTCCACCAAAGCAAACTCCAAAGCCCAACATTCCCAGGCTTCCAACACTCTTTCTCTCTCTTCCTCCTTCAAAATCTTAATTTCTCTTCAAATTGGTTACTTTTAAAGAATCTTATTTCTTAGATCTGTCTCACAAAGAAAATTACATATAGATGTAGTTAGTAGGATCCTTTCTTAAGTTTATATCTCAGTTCTATTTTGCATATAAATTCATATTTTAAGAGATCTAACTGAAATTATCCTCTTTTTTGCAAGCATTTTAAAGAAAATTTGTAGCTTGCTTTTAAGGTAGTTTCCTTTGCTGTACTTTAAAGTTTCATATTCTGCAATAAAAGTGCACATCTCATTGGCTGCCCAAACAACAAGCCAAGATCCCAAGGAAATCTTGCTTTCCTTGGTTCCCTTTTTTGCAAAACTAGATTACCCCAACTTAACAAATTTTTACTTAGTTTTTTTTGGTAATTCTGTGGTGACCCAAAACACTTTTAAAGTGTGTTTGGGAACGTTTGATTTTAATTTCTCACCATTTTTTATCAGGTATAACAAAAAAGAGAAGGATACTTTGCCCAATTTCTGACTCTCGGACGAACCAGAGCTTCCCGGAAGTTTCCCTCACTGCTGTGTTTTAATTCTAGCTTGTTACAAGGTTGTTGTAAGCCTTTGGATCCCAGATAAAAAGGACCAAAGTGCATTAATTTCAATTTTCTGATATTGTAAATCGCTGCTAATAAAAATAAAAGGTGCTTTCGAATAGGCTCTTTTGAGCCTATTCACCATCCCCCCTTGGGGGATTTGCGTCCGTGTTTTTTTTTGCTTTTCGTTCCTTTTTTTTTTTGCAATCTATCGTATTTATAATCTATAGGGTAGTACACTTTGATTTATTATCAATTCCATATTCCATATCTAAGGTTTCAAAGTAATTTAATACTTACCCCACGACTTCTCGATTGACTCGAAAGGGGAAAGAGATGTGTGGTAGAACTAATTAGAGAACTGGCATTGTGTATCTTTGTTTTCTTTTTCATCAACTGTTTCATCAGCTATAATAAAATTAAACCCTCATTGATTCCCCGATTGAGATCCACTTGGATCGAAAGAGGTTCCTGGAGGGTTTTCTTTTTAACAAGAACACCTATCTTAAAATTTACTAAAATTGACAAGACTCTGGTGTGTATGCTCTGCACTTGGCTACGGTTCATCCGATAAATCAAGATGCATCAAAAGCACTTGAGTGACTAGAATAATTAGGATTCACTCTCCCAAATTGAAAAACCATCAGGTGAAAATCCAACACCTTGATTAAACCATTACGGTGGCAAAATACCCAAAGGAAGCGGGAACTCCTGAAAAGTGACCTCGGGGCGCCGATCTCTGTTACAACTGCAGGTGAATTATGAACAATAGCCTCAGAGGCTCCATTCAGCCCACATATTCCTTGCGGGTATCCATAACGGTTTAGTTTTGGACATACTCCAAGTACTCTCGGGTATATTTGGAGTTACCCCCCCTTTTTTCGCCTAATTTTAATCAACTCATATTTCACATTAACTTAAAACGTACCAAGAGGCAATCGCAAAACATTCACTCCAAGAACATGCAAGTACATTGATTATCTTTTGAATCCATTTTAAGGCACTGGTTATTTTCTTGCTATATATATATATTGTGTCTTAGCATTGTGCTTTCGTCCGCTCTTTTTGTATCTTGTCATCTATGGTTGTTTATGGTTAAATTTCAAACTCCTAAGTAACTCATTCAGTTTAACATCACCATACTAAATAATTTTTCCTTAGTAACTTAATAGGGTCTACCCCCGTTGGCTTCATTAGGAGTTAAGCCTAAACGGAGGAGTCAAGAACAAGGTGACAGCCTTGACTCGAAACTTGCCCCCAAGGACACACCGAGTGGCTTGAAGATTTCTACCACGTGACCCAGGTGTGTGAAAGGTGGAAACACTTTTTGGTGCCATTGCTGGGGATAAATATTTTTATTCTCGAGTACGACTTAGCTTAATTTTTTTCTAAACAACTAAAAAGATAGAAATTTTTGATTGATCTAGTCTTTAAAAAACATAAAAATTAAAACTCGATCCATCTGGTGACTCCATTATCTAACATCCCTTCAAGAATTAATACCTAAAGAAACCGCCAACAATTATTCAATCCTCTCCCTGATCCCAAAAGGTTTATTAGGGAAATATTGAATAGGAAAACTTCTCGTAGAAACCTTGAAAATTTAGGAGACCAATCCCTCTCAGATATCCATCACATATTTGTAGAGAGTCATGTTCACCAATCTCAAGAAATGATGGAATTGTTCAAACCCATTGACTTTTCTCAGATAGCAGGTGCTCCCCATGCCATTCCAAAAGATGCTATCAAGAAGCTCCCGATATTTCAGGGCAATAATTCCATCACTGCCAAGTTTCACCTTCGAAAGTTTGAAAAGCACCTGGTCAGTTATTGAAATGATGTTACCCATGACCATGACGATGTCAAAATGAAGCTATTTGTTTTATCCTTAGAAGATGATGCTGAAGAATGGTACCTCAACCTAGATGATGACTCATATAAAACTCTTAGTGAATTCCTAGAGGGTTTTAAGAAGAAATGGGGGGAAAAGAAAGAACCAAGACATCTGCTTGCTGCCCTTCATAGCATAAAGAAGATGGAGAATGAAACCATGGATGAATTTAACACTAAGTTTAGGCGTGTGGTTGCGGACCTCCCTAAATAAATCAAGCCAAAGGATGCCTCCATCCTCATATCTTACATCGAAGATTTCACTGGTGATTTGAGGTACCAGTTAAGAGACAAAGAGACGACCGATCTAAAAACTGCTCAGGAATTAGTCGAGAAAATAGAAAAGAATATGCAGTCTTTAAGCAAATCCAACATTCTAGGTTACACTAGGGGAAACACTTCATACAACAAAGAAAAGGGAAAATCCATTGAATCAGAAGAAAAGGGAGCCTCTAAAGATCCCATGGAAAAGGTAACAGACATGATAAAAAACTTGGTTACTAGTCAAAACCAACTTATGGCAAATCAGTCCGCACAACTGAATCATATGCATAATAGATTGATCACAATGGAAAGAAATAATGGACCTAGGAAGTTTCAGCCTAGGAAGAATTAGATGTATCAAAATATTTTTCCTTAGCAAGAGCCTAGGATTCCAAACCAGCTAGACTTAGCTAACATGGTAGAAGAAGTAATTCCATGGTGTAGACCCTGTGAACAATTCCACCAAGAAAGCACTTGTTATGTTGTAAATCAAGTCATGGAACATGGAATTCCCAAGGTCAGTAATCATGAAACAACTTCAAGTGAGCCTGATCATATATACATGGTAGGCCAGGCCTACCCTTTGTCACCATCTAAACAGTACAAGCCTAAGGATGAAACCATTGCAGAATCTTATAGTGAAACTTATGATGAAAACTATAATATAGATGATGGGACTCCTATTTGTTCTCCATATAATGATGACAGTCTGGAAGGTTTACTCCATATAGCTGTGACGGTTTAGTTTTGGACATACTCCAAGTACTCTCGGGTATATCTAGAGTCCCCCCCCCTTTTTTTGCTTAATTTTAATCAACTCATATTTCAAATTAACTTAAAACGTACCAAGAGGCAATCACAAAACATTCACTCCAAGCACATGCAAGTGCATTGATTATCTTTTGACTCCATTTTAAGGCAATGGTTATTTTCTTGCTATATATATATATATATATATATATATATTGTGTCTCAACATTGTGCTTTCATGCGCTCTTTTTGTATCTTGTCATCTATGGTTGTTTATGGTTAAATTTCAAACTCCTAAGTAAATCATTTAGTTTAACATCACCATGCTTGTAATGCCCCGGTTTTGACCCTGTTGCATTAGATGTATATGATGTATATATTGTAAATGATCATGGTGTGGAGCTAAAGGGCAAGGCCCCACCATTGATCGGTCATGTTATGTTTTGGATTTAAATTTGTCACCGATTAAATTTGTCATCGATTGTATATCGAGGCATGCAGCATATATTATGTGGGTCATCATGTAAATATGCATCTATAATTAATTAAATGAACCCGACCAGCTACGATTGTGGCAACTAAATCAAAAGGGGCATGATTTTCACAAGGATAAGGATGTGGGGAAATTTGTCAAACTTTGGCCAATGAGAGAAAAACCCATGTGTCTTCTTCCAACCACTCTCATTAAATAATTGCTGCTAGTGGTTGAGGCAGTTAATTGCTTTGGGAGTGGGGTGGCAGGACTGTCAGTCCTCACCCTCACGCACACTCCACCCCCTATTGACTTCACTATGGAGGAAAAACCAAAAACGCACTCTCCATTTTTGGGCACCTCACAATTTTGCTGTTCATCCCTCACGCAGACATTTTTCTTGTCTCCACAAGTTTGCTGAACCCCCACGCAGTGCAATTTTGTGTCCTCCTGTAGTTGCTCACCTTCCCGCACTTTGAATGGTCTGCTCATTGCTTTCATGCACAGGAATTTTTCCTGGTTTTTACCCACGTGGTTTTCCTTCTGTGGATTGGTGAATAGTGCGGCTGTATCCTTTCCTCACGGGCTGATTCGTGGGGTCTGCAATTGTTTGTTTGCTCACGTACAGGTCGGAAGATGGTAGTTTATTTCCTAGCGTGGTCTGTGTATTTGTTCTCGGTGATTTTGTTGCCCAGGACGGGCTGTGATTTTTCCCCTGCTGGAATTGTATTTGCTGTTGTGGTTGGGATTGTGTAATTCGCTGGGGAGTCTTTTCCCCGTTTAAGCTGTGATAGCTAATTAATTTCCTGAGTGCAATGGTTGGTCTTCGGACTGTGAGAGGAGTGGGGATGGGGGCTTAGTTTTGCTTGATAAACCTGGTGGCTAGAAACCACACAGACAGAGCTAGAGGGCTGGCCTTCTTCTCCATCACCCCTGAATAGCACTGGAAGGGAATGCAGGGCCTGAGGGACTGTGTAGCAGAGAAGGGACTGATTCCTTGTGTTGGGTGTGTTTGGGTGTCTTAGAGGTCAGGATAGTTCTGGTGTAGGTGTTCTTGGCTCTGTAATGAGCTCACCAGCTTAGCAATTAGCCTTTCCCAACTCCTTGATGGCCTGATAAACCCAACTTTGTTGGCTTGGCTGTGTGTTTTGTATATCCTTGGCTATGTGTAAGCCTGCTAGTTCCCTTATTCCTTGGAGAATCATGCCCAGCTCGGGGGTGGAAGAATTGCTGAGATATTAAGGAGCACGCTGGCCTATGGTTGGGTGGAACGTTGCATCGACGTAGCTGGTTGCGGAGCAAAGTTTTCATAAGATAAGTAATCTTGCCCATTTTTACTTCTGCAACCATATTTTCTGTCAATGATATGAAAATGATGAACATGTTAAAATGCATGCATGTATGAATACTGTTGGGTTCTGCTGTGCATGTTAAATGTTCATGTGTGTATGACAAACAATTGCATTGGTGCATGTTCTACTACATTGCATTTTATTCCAGAATTCTGTTTCAGCAATTTTGTGCACGCACATGTTCATGGGGCTCTTAGCTCGCATGGTTAACTCCATGGTGTTTGCGTCCTCTTCGCCGGTTGGAGGCATGGGGATGTGACAGTATGGATAAATAATTATAGCTGTGTATGATAGACAATTGCGTTTATGCATGTTATACTGCAATGCATTTTCTTTCAGCATTCTGTTTCTGCAAATTTTATGCCTGTACATGTTCATGGGGCTCTTAGCCCGTGTGTTTGAAGCTTATAGTCGCGACCTCCTTGCTCGGTTGGAGGCATGGGGACGTGACAATGCTAAATAATTTTGACTTAGTAACTTAATAGGGTCTACCCCCCTTGGCTTCGTTAGGAGTTGAGCCTAAATGGAGGAGTCAAGAACAAGGTGACAACCTTGACTCGAGACTTGCCCCCAGGGACACACCGAGTGGCTTGAATATTTCTGCCACGTGACCCAGGTGTGTGAAAGGTGGCAACAACTTGATGTAATGGGTGACCTATGGTCTTAGTTACTAGGGCCCACAGATTGTCCAAGCTAGCATTCAGGGGGGGTGTTAGGATTATTAATCCTCCCTTGTCCAATTTGGTCATAAGTCTAAATCGAGAGTCATGTCTAAATCGAGAGTCCATCCAGTCTATTTATAGTCATTAACACCATTGGGTCCACTTGGCCTAATTGGGGAACATGTTTCAGTTACTAAAGTGTGGGAAACACTAATTGAGGCTCACTGCCACTGATTGCATTTGATTGCATCAGTTTAGGAGCCTCCTAGTCCAATCCCTACAATTTAGGAGCCACTGGGAGTGTAGAAACCAACCAAGGTCAGTTCAGTTCAGTTGATGACTGGTTAAGCTGAGTTAGGAGTTAGTTACATTCAGTTCTAGTCCTCTACATTTAGTTAGTGCTAGGTTTGCATGGATGCACTAAGGAGGGGCGCATTTCTCACCTACCACAGTTAGTTAGCCTCAGTCAACAGTGAATGTAACACTTGAGTTGTGTTTTAGAACTCCAATGAACTCCGGTTATGGCTTAGACAAGGTCAATTAACTATTGAGTCCTTCAACAGTGATTTAGACAAGGTCCTAGTTACCTACATTCAAGTAGAGTCTAATCAATTCAAATTTCCTCATGTGGATTCGAATTGCATGTGGCTATTTAAGCCATTGTACTTCCTTGTAATTATTATCTAATTACTCTTTGATTAATGAAAAGCATTCACACCTGCAAGCCATTTTTACACTGTTTCATTCTTCAATAACTAAGTAAATTGTATGATATATCATGTGAGTTGTGTGTTTGTCCACAGATATATGTGCTCAATTTAATACTCCAAGAGGAGGTGGATGATGATGATGTAGTACATGATACGCTCACCCAAAGTGGGTTTTTAAAGTTCTTCCATATCCCATTGATGCATTCAGCCAAACTATTGTTGGAAAAGATGGTGAGCTATTGGGATCGAGATGCTGAGTGTTTCATCATCCAGGATGAGAAGTGTGAGATCACCCTCTGGGATGTGTACTTTCTAATTGGCCTTCCACTACTGAGCGTGATTGGCGATACTACACCGAAGCTCCCAAGGGGGGGTGATGATGGATGATATTTTATCTAGGAATTTCTATGCCTCGACATATGTGCACGCCATATATATTAGTGTGTGACATCGAAATTATGGAGACTCGGGCAGTAGTAGTGATGGTATTGCACATACTAGGATTGACAGGTCCGCACAAGATCTCAGGAAGTTAGCTCCTGATGGTGGAGAGTGTGTTGAGTGGAACCTAATTTAGGTGGGACCAGATGTACTTGACTTTGGTTCGACGTGGGATGAACCGTGCTAGTTCAGTGGTTGGGGATTTTGTTTCCCCTCCTTCTTGTGCTCATTTTTCTTTGAGTGGCTACCGACACCGCGGCTGCATCTAGTAGTGCGTGATGGGAGACCTTGTGAGCCTTGTATGATTAGGAGGTGTGAGATGATGATCGGAGGGGGAGGCGTCTTGGTGGGTTTCTTCTTATCCCAGGAGCTCTTTGGGTAGTGGTGGAAGCTTCCAGTTCTCATAGAGGATTATCCATATGAAGGGATGGATTACCGAGGAGACCCGGAGATGCCTCAACCTCCAGGGAAGTTCTAGGAACTTGGCGATATGTATACATTATGATTTTGTGGTTTCCTTAATATATAGTATGCTAGCATAGTGGTATATAAAGTGTGTGTGTAATAGATACTTATGACATACTGTGTGCATGTGTAGACATGGTACCGCACCCTCCAATAGGGTACTAACGATGCAGGGGTAGGGTGGATGGTTTAGATTCACTTGCTCATGGATAGAGGAGATGCCAGAGTACGACCCTAGACTCAATGCGAGTGGACATGTAGTGCTTACTAGAGGGGATCACTAACGATGGGTGAAAGTACCTAGACGATGATTTGATCACCGCATGCTATAGGGATCCTCCATAGTGGATCTCTCTTATGAGGAGGATCATAGTCGCTACTGACTATGTTAGGGAAACAACATAGGGTGATGTGTCGATGGAGGAGGAGATCTTTGATGAGGAGGAGGAAAATGAGGATGGCTCCAACTAACAGCATGTGATGCTGCCCCCAATGCCTATGAGCATGGGAAATTTTGTATGATATGTGAGATCAGACGAGAAGGCATGTGAAGCTTCTCATTTTGTACTAAAAATTTATGATATGATATATATGCATGTGGATGTGTTGGCTCAAAACTCAACCAGCAAAACCCTATTGACAGGGGTCCCACTCTATCGATGCTCGACTCGTCGTGATCTCCCTGAGCATCGGCCCAGACAAGTTTTACCCTATCCAACAACACCCACAGAGTGGATGAAGTCTCACTCGAGATGTTCAAGGGAGGGATGAAAGAACCAAGTGTCCATAGTATAGAAGAGGATTAGGGCATCGGCGATTCATCAGCTCAATGACCAAATTAGATCAACTTCTTTGACAGAACCTGTGGTGTCCCCAACCCTCCGACCGACGAAGAGGATGCTACCCACACCACACAAACGGGAAAATAGCCCCATGAACATGAACATACATCAATGCTGAAATTAAAAAGCTTAACATAACACATGCTAAGATGCATAAAAACATACAAGTATACATAGTTACTCAACATTCAGTGGAAGCAAACATATACATTCCAGCATTCCACATGTTCATCATAATTCATGAAACAGTAGATATAATTACAGAGATAAAATAGTCATTAGTACTTATCTTTTAATGAAGAACTCTCCCGCAACCACCTATGTCGCTGTAAAGTTCCCCCCAACCATAGGCCAGTGTGCTCATCAATCTCTCAGCAACATTGCCACCCCCGAGCTAGGCATGATTCCTCAAGGAATAAGGGTCAATGTAGGCTTACACATAGCCAAGTTTTGCCAATCAGCCAAACCCACACAACAGGGTTTTATGAAGTCATCAAGGATCTAGGACAGGCTAAATGCCAAGCTGGTGGCCTCAACACCAGTCTTCTCATGCATACACAGCCTCTAATCCCACTCTCAACAGTCCGAAGACCAACCACTGCATACTGCAGCAAAACAATCCCTTCACAGCTCTGTGAAGAAGGCAAAGACAACCAGGTGCCAATACCAACCAACAGGTGAAACAACTAAAGTACTCAATACAACTCAGAGTTGTTCTTGGCCCTAGCGTGGCCAAAACAACTCAGCACAACACCCAAAAGACGTCCACAGCCTTAGCATCCAAGAAGCAACCCAAAACTAGGGAAAATTGACAACCCAACGCACAATGAATGATGGCAACTTTACAAAGTCCGCAAAATAGAGGGGAATCCAAACTCCCAGCGTGGACAGAGGAAAACACAAACGCAGACCATGGCAGACAGTGTACACGGCCACAATCGATAAGGAGACATACACATACCACCGAAATTGGTATGGGACACACAGGCACACAGCCCCGAGCGTGAATGGCTCCTGCACCAACGCAAAATTCCTATGCATGAGAGGAGGAGAGAGAACGACCCTTTGTGTGAGGGTGATCAGTCGATGAAGAATCCCCTAAACGATGCACGTGAGGAAGCCGAACCATCTCTGCGTGAGAAATGAGCAAGACTTCCACTCCTGCGTGAGGATGAACAGACAACGGCTCTGCGTGAGGATGAACAGACAACAGCGAGAATGCCTTAGCAGTGGAGGGAGTGGAGTGAATGTTTCTTCTGCCCCACACAGCGTGAAGAGGAGAGTCTATTGGTGGAGTGGGCACATGGGTAGGGACTGACAGTCCTGCCACAACCACCACTACTCAGCAATAACTACCTCAACTACTCCACAAAAAATTAAAGAGGTTGGATGAGACAAGGGAATATGGCAAATCAAACAAGGTGGTAACACATGGGTTCCCCCCCATAGACTAAGGTTTGACATCCCCCACCCCCTTATCCTTTGCAATCATGCCCTTTTCATTTTTACGTTGCACTGTCGTAGCTGTTTGTGGGTTTATTTTTAATTGAGGTGCATGTTTACATGATGCCAAACTATAATGTGCCAAATATCATGATATACCATTGGCAACTACCCCTATTGCCGAAACATACACAATCGAATTGATGGTGGGGCTTTTGCCTTTAGCTCCTCACCATGATTAATTACATTATATACATCACGCAAATGGGGTCAAAACTGGGGTGTTACATTCCCCTCCCCCTTGGAATAACACCGTCCTCGGTGTTCCAATACATAGGAATACATATACAATACATATACAATTGCACATCAAAATTTCAAAATTTTGTAGATCTGTCCCACGTTCAGTTATTCACTTTGAACGTTTAGGACCAAGCCCCTCGGCTTCCATGAAATTCTCCCACTAGTTCTCAGCTTTCAGCTTATCCCGAAGCCTAGGAACTTTACGACTGTTGCCCTCATCATGTTCCCTCATTGGGCAGTCCCGGCGTAAATGATGTCCTCCGCATTCCCAGCATTTCATTGGCTGCTTCATATTTACCTGCTCAATTTCCTTTGAGTCTTCATGCATGGACCATTTCTTATCAGGTCGCTTGGACGAATGTCCCATCGCTGATCCACCTTCCTTTCCTTTGCCGATTTCTCCCAGAAGGATTTTCACCTCCCTTTGCAAACCAATAGAGTCTTGCAAAATCTGGTGGTTCATTTCATTCTACCTTTTCTGTATCTTGAGCATCTCCCCAAGATTTTCTTGGGTCTTGGAAATCATTTGAAGGAGACTTCCAGCCAAGTCCAACAACTTTTGATATGCTGCCATGATCAATGTGCACCACCAGGTTTCACTTTTCTCACCTGTAAAATGCTCCATTGAAATCCTGTCAGACCAAGCATAATATAAACATTAAAATCAGTTAGTTAATTGCCCAATTTGCATGACAGTCCAAGTCTCATCGAGGAGGCTTTCATATTTTTCATGCCTTCCCAACAGGCACATGATCTCATTCATGTCCATTCTTGGGCAGGGAATTAACTATTCCAACATTCATAATTAACTTTCAACAATTACACACATTCCATTTTCAGTCATACATGCATTCAACAATCTTTTGTTTTTCACAATGCATAAATAAATATATATATATAATTAAAAAGGGCAAGAGAGAGCAACAAGAGTTTTTCCCCTCTTTGTTTTGTTCCATCTTGGAACCCACACCACCGCTTTGGCTTTTCATGCTCTCAGGCTCTTTCACTTCACCGTGAATGCTGGACCAATCCCTCTTGGTCATGACACTTAGTGTCTTCGATCTATTCCAAGCCTCTAAACCATGGAGTCTCTCCACATGGTTTGTCTCGGCTTCTAGGACCTCCACAATCTTACTAGCACCTTTTTCATTACCGCTCATTCCGAGCTCTCCAGGACAGTCACGTGTCCACATGCACCCCTAGGATGCTCTCATAGTCCTCGCTCCCAGCGATACCTATATCCAAACATTGAATAGATTCACATGTTTAGTTTATTCTCATTGGTTTTATCTCTAGAACAAGAGCTTAAAACATCATAACCAAATCATATACACATGTACATTCATAAGCAAAATGATCCAATACTTATCTGTATTGTGCATTTCCTCGTTGGTCCATAGGATCCTGCTTCTCTTTGCAAGCCTTGGGATTGCCTATGGACTTGGATGTTAGGTCAGCATGCCAACTGCTCCACAACATCAAATAATTAATGTCCAGCCAGTACACCCTCATGTCGACTGGGCTTGGAACTTTACCATGACCATTTCCAGGTCTAGGATCTACTATGGATCCTCAGGCATATAACAACCCAACATACACTTATATCAACAATAACCCTTACTCCACAACCCCTCACAACAACCATTTACCTTTTACCTTCAGGGTGCAACACCCAACTGCATCTATTTATCCCGTCAACACAAGCAATATAAGCAAACTCATCAGCGTTATTTCTCTAAAGCTTTAATCATAATTCATATCATTCACTATCAAGTATTGAGACACCAGGAGTGCATCCACTCCCTAGGGTGTAATCAATATTGAAAACCCTTTCATGATCCGACATCGGGAAAGTGTGCACCCCTTTCTGATGTTATCCATGTAGGCCCTATTCATACTCAAGCAATCGGTCATCATGGAAATAAAATCAAAACATGTTCTGCATATGGAATTTTAATAATTTGACATGCATATTATTATCAAGGGTCACAGAACACTTATCCATTTGCCGACGCAGTATGCCTTTGTTAAGGAGAAATGGGCTCCCTTCTCTGAGTTCACAGTCCCTCGGTTAGCCATCCCAACTCCTTTTTACAGTTCATATCCACACATGTCTTACCGACATAATATATACCATCTCACTCATGTTTCTTACCAAACATGCAATGCAGATGAGACATTTCCAAAATGTCCAATGGAGTTTCACCTGAAACCCATTTCCAAAATAAGGGAAAACCTTCCCATGTAGTTTGGCTCCTACAGGCCATCACACCTGATCCTCCTGTAGTGTGTACCCCTAGCACATTCATCAAATAGACAAACAATCAATCATTATCTGATAATACAATCCAAATTGATTGTTCCATAACCAAACAATGACATTAGTAAATCAAATTCAATAGGAATTTACAATTTTGTTTACTACAAAAATTAGTTTGCTTAGCAATGAGGTGATCCTCATTTGTGGGTCTCTTGTAAGCAGCACCACTATTCCCATTATAATTTTATGCTTACTAGCATAATATGAATACCCACTTACAATGCGTCCTCCTGACACATTCTTATGCAAGCCAATAGTGATTAGTAGTTGTCAGCAATTTCTTAAATCTGAAATTCATAATTCAAATTTAACAACCCATTATGCATACCAACTATTTTCACAGCCATGAGACTCTTCTCATAAGGTTTGGCTCTTTCACATGGTAGATTCCGGCATTTGTCATGGTCTTACTCTCATTACCATGCTCTAAATAATCTACCTGAAACTTCACAAGCATATCATTTGTACCACCTTACTCTTCCATAGAGCATTTCCGGCAGCCAACTGATCATGACTATCCTCTTTATGCACTTACTATCTTGCATTCATAACAGCTTTTGAAATGGTTCCTGAATTGTCATCAATTCATCATTTCAGCCATTAGTTATTCATAATATGACATGCACTCATCTCAATGCATTCATGCAATACATCACAACATTTGCACCTATACTTATGCAATCAGTCACTCACACCCATCATATGCATCCATTCAATGCATAAATACAAGATTCATAAAATCTTTTTAATGCATATCCACTCAATGCTACCTTGCATTGATTCAGGAAAACTATTGATTCAACACACCATGCATGGCCTAACCATGACTACATATAGGATGCATTACTATAATCAAGATCATCAGTACTTACTTTCCTTGGGCTACTAAGCTCAATCAATATATATAGGCATGACACCTTTCTCTATGGATGCATTATAAAATTCAAATATCCACATGGTATGAGGTCTCTTACCTTTACCATTCCATGGAATTTGTCATAATCAACTCTTACCTTCATGGGTCATACTTACACCCTTGACATTACTAGTTTGGTTGGTATCTTGTAGAGGATTGCGGACTTTGCTCACCAAATTTTGATTATGGACTGGTTGCCTTATCCCTTTCTTCATAGGGTTGCTGGTCACATTCATCGACATCAGCAACATACTCAACCATGTCCAGGTTGTCGTTGGTTTTTCCACTAACTCCAACACCAATGCAATAGTTATCATTAGTGGCTCATCATAAATATATAATTTTGAATATTCTTACCAACATGTAATATCCTATGCATGCAATACATATCCTCATACATTTCAAGTATAAAACTTAGGAAATGTAGTTATAATCAGCAAGATAGGGTTTAAGGGAACTCCCCTTTTCAAGTCCCACATCCTCGCATGGAACTCCTCTTCCACACAACAGATGGTTAGCCTTCATAGTCCTTGCTACCTCTAGGCATGCAATTTTCTAGATTTTTCCATTTGATAGCAGCGGTTGTCATTATCACTTTGCTGCTCCATGCTCAGATTCCGATGACTTTCCCTTGTTCCCTACTGGATAAGCTTTCCAACGCCTATCCACATGCTTCATTCCGACCTCGGGTGTGAAAACCACACCACTTCTAAAAATGAATATTTTCACCAAATCTCGGCATTTTACACACAACTGTATTTTGGACTAGGTGCCAACTTCAGCCACCTATAAAACCCACTGAAAAATTGCTGAAAAATCTTGTTGAAAAATAGTCGAAATCTGGTGGAAAATCCCACTTGAAAATCTCAAAATTTCCTCTACAGAATCGGCTCTCATTTCAACTATCAGCCCGACGTTTCAGCTGTCAAAACAACTAACTTCTCCGTTGTATCGGCGATCTGAACCATAATCCTTTCCACTGCATCGACGACCAGAACCACTATCCATCGGGTGGATAGTTCCTTAGGCATCCGCAATGTCGGGCAGTAAACTATCTATGGATTCCGTGGCTAAATAGCGCATCGACGGTTGAAACAACTAATTTCTCCCGACCTATCGACGGACCAAACAACTAGATTCTCCTGGCCTATCGGCGATTCATTCATCTATGCTTCCGGACTTTGTCGGCGATCGAATCCTCTACCTATCAGATGACTAGTTCTCTAAGCTTCCAACACTTCAGCGGTCTGATCTTCATTTTTCATTCGATGCTCATCGACGGTCCAATCAACTAAATTTTTTCGACGTTTCGGGTCGATCCTCCTCTGGATTTCGACGTATCGGCAGACTGATCCTCTATTTTTCTTCGACATGTCAGCGGTCCAATCTTCTAAAGTTTTTTGACGTTTTTTGTACTTAGAAATTTTTTTCTTATTTGGAAATTTTTCTTCTTCTTTCTGCCGCCACATCGCCTGCTCAATCATCTATCCTTTACCGACGTTTCGGCTATCTTCGGAAGATCTACACCGAAACCGCGGCTCCACCTTCAACTAATTTCTGCCGAAACCTTCTCTTCTCCTCCACCACTGTATCGACAACCTCATCTTCTATTTTTCTTCGATACTTGCTACCACATCGGCTGCTCAAACAACTAACTTTCACCGACGGTCTCCATACTTAGAAGATTTTTCAAATTTTCAAAATTTTTCCTCTTTAGTCTTCCTTTTCGCCGCTTAATCGACTCCATTCCCTTCTTTTTGTCGGCGAATAGTTCCTTCTGTAGCCACAATGGCGGAACACGATCCTTGATATTCTTCCAATCGATGAACTGATTTTGACCAGCTTCGACAGTCTCTTCCCGTCGGAATACTAGTTCTCTAGGCTTCCGCAACGGTGGGCGTACGAACCACTATCTTCTTCCGATAGCCGACGATTTCTATACTTAGAAATTTTTTTCAAACTTTCTTCATGGCGTCGACGGTCGGAGGCCTTACCCGTTGGACGCGTAGTTGTTTAGCCATCCACAACGACGGGTGCTTGGTCAACTATTTTCTGTCGACGGACATCGAACACTTAGAAAATTTCCCGCAATTTTCTTTCCAACTGTGCTCCATCGGGTATGCTTTCGTCTAGCTCTTCCACTACATCGGAAGTCCGTTCCACTAAGTGTTCCAATGAATTGACTATTCAAACACTTAGGAAAATTCGTGGAAGTTTTCTGTCATCCATTTCTGATCTCTACTGGGCAGAGAGAAATACTGCCTCTGTCACTGCATCTTGGTGGTGCATTCAGGCCCATGCTGTAACATGAGATCTGATACCACTTTGTGGCATCCCCGACCCTCCGACCGGCTAAGAGGACGCTACCCACACCACACAAATGGGAAAAAAACCCCATGAACATGAACAGACATCAATGCTGAAATTAAAAAGCTTAACATAACACATGCTAAGATGCATAAAAACATACAAGGATACATAGTTACTCAACATTCAGCGGAAGCAAACATATACATTCCAGCATTCCACATGTTCATCATAATTCATGAAACAGTAGATATAATTGCAGAGATAAAATAGTCATGAGTACTTATCTTTTAATGAAGAACTCTCCCACAACCAGCTACGTCGCTGCAATGTTCCACCCAACCATAGGCCAGCGTGCTCATCAATCTCTCAGCAACACTGCCACCCTCGAGCTGGGCATGATTCCTCAAGGAATAAGGGTCAATGCAGGCTTACACATAGCCAATGTTTGCTAATCAGCCAAACCCACACAACAGGGTTTTACGAAATCATCAAAGAGCTAGGACAGGATAAATTCCAAGCTGGTGGCATCAACACCAGTCTTCTCATGCATACACAGCCTCTAATCCCACTCGCAACAGTCCGAAGACCAACCACTGCATACCGCAGCAAAACAATCCATTCACAGCTCTGTGAAGAAGGCAAAGACAACCAGGTTCCAATCCCAACCAACAAGTGAAACGACTCAAGTCCTCAAGACAACTCATAGTTGTTCTTGGCCCTAGCGTGGCCAAGACAATTCAGCACAACACCCAAAACATGTCCACAGCCTTAGCATCCGAGAAGCAACCCAAAACCAGGGCAAATCTATAGCCCAACGCACAACGAATGATGGCAACTTTACACAGTCCGTAAAATAGAGGGGAAGCCAAACTCCCAGCGTGGACAGAGGAAAACACAAACATAGACCATAGCAGACAGCGTACACGGCCACAATTGATAAGGAGACATACACATACCATCGAAACCGGTATGGGACACATAGGCACACAGCCCCAAGCGTGAATGGCTCCTGCACCAACGCAAAATTCCTGTGCGTGAGAGGAGGAGAGAGAACGACCCTTTGTGTGAGGGTGATCAGTCGATGAAGAATCCCCCAAATGGTGCATGTGAGGAAGACGAACCATCTCTACGTGAGAAATGAGCAAGACTTTCGCTCCTGCATGAGGATGAACAGACAACGGCTCTGCGTGAGGATGAACAGACAACGACGAGAATGCCTTAGCAGTGGAGGGAGTGGAGTGAATGTTTCTTCTGCCCCACGCGATGTGAAGAGGAGAGTCTGCTGGTGGAGTGGGCATGTGGGCAAGGATTGACAGTCCTACCACAGCCACCACTACTCAGCCGCATAACTACCTCAACTACTCCATAAAACATTAAAGAGGTTAGATGAGACAAGGGAAGATGGCAAATCAAAAAAGGTGGTAACACATGGGTTCCCCCCATAGACTAAGGTTTGACATCCCCCACCCCCTTATCCTTTGGAATCATGCCCTTTCCATTTTAACATTGCACCGCCATAGCTGGTTGTGGGTTTATTTTTAATTGAGGTGCATGTTTACATGATTCCAAACTATAATGTGCCAAATAGCACGATATACCATTGGCAACTACCCCTATTGCCGAAACATACACAATTGAATCGATGGTGGGGATTTTGCCTTTAGCTCCTCACCATGATTAATTACATTATATACATCATGCAAACGGGGTCAAAACCAGGGTGTTACAAAACCGTTATTCATTTCCCATCATTCATTCATAATTGCAATAGATCTACCAATGTGAAATAGATCTAAAATATAACAACATTCATCAACAGTAAACATCGCATCATAGATCCATATTTCATATTTTCCTAGCATTCATCATTGATTTTGCATGAACATAAAGACATAAAAATAGAAGATAACAACGATTCAAGTCAACATTTGTCTTATCATATTACTTTTGCACAATCAGGCACAGATCAGGACATATAACAATTCATCTCAAAACATACCTAAAACTGTTAATGATCAACTCAATCTCTACAACAATCCTCCCTTTTTCGATATTTCTCCATATATCTCTCCATTCACAATTCTTCTTTCTATAGATAGGCTTGCGCCTTTACAGTCATGGTCCACTTCTACCTAAGTTCTAATTGATTTAACTAACTAATCACCAATATTTAGAAAAATGGTCAACAAGTAAAAAAAGATACATAAAATATTCACGACGATTTATCTTCCGCCTATCATGCCATCTTTTCCTTGCACAGTGCCGTGTGAGCTTGCATAGCATCCGTGATGCTATGCAACTCAATTACCCCAAAACCCCTACCAACAGGCCCCCAAAATAGTCTCGTGGCTCATCCTCGAGCCATGTCAGATGGACATAGTGTACTCATTGGTATTCACCTTGAAGTCCTTGTACTGCTACGTGATCTTCGTGACCTGCACTTGAACTTGCGTGGCCATATCCAGACAACTTAGTAGGTCTTGTTTCAGAGGGTTCTCTACCAAATTTGCATTAATCACCATGTTTCCTTCTTGCAAATCTTGTAGTGCAACAACTGCTTTGATGTCCAAATCCGCTCCAATGTATTGGAACTCATCAAGCTGGGCATTGTGCTTTCCCTGCCATTCTTGTGCCTTTACCACCCACTGCCACAACTCCTTCAGTTTTACGGAGCACGTAATATGGACCATAGGTGTCATTGTGCGCAACACTGTTTTTAGCATTGCTAAGTGGCCCTCTACTTCTTGTATTTTCTTTGTCAGTTGGTCCAGTTGTTCATCTTGGATGAAAATTCCCCAAAATTGTGTCGTTTCCTCTTTGATATTCTTTGCATCCTGCTCCATTTCATCAAAGTAGTTTGCAATATCTTCAATGGAAGTTTTTTGTTCCGCACCTTGCTCGGGTGGTGTGTCAGGGTAAACCATAGCATTCAATAGGCTATTGTCCAACTGGAGTTGCATGATGACTTCTCCAATTTGCTTGGCCTTGGTCACTGCATCCAGATCTACTGTGATTTCTTGGATGTACTAGCATGCATTGGTGATGGCCTCTTCTACCTGTCCTTGACTCACGAATAGCTGCGCCTTCTCAATAACAAGGTAGTCGGTTTCCTTTTTCAATGCAATAATCTCCTCAGCAGCTTTCCTATTTAGTTCATCTTGTGCCATCTTCAATGATTAGATCTCCTGTGTCTTTCTGCTACTAGCTGCTCCTTTACATGTGAGCTCCTTTGCTTCCTTCTTCACTTTCTTGTCTTCATCTTGCAACTGCAAGTATCGATCATTGAGCTCCTTCTGCTTATCAGCCAAATCCTAGTTGGAGACCTACTGCATGTGTACTAAGGTCTGGGTCAATATCTTGTTGATATATAATGCAATACTTAGTAGTTGCTGTAGTGAGGAGTTCACATCTGCATTTCCCACGTCGATTGTAGTAAGGGGAACCTGAATGTTCCTAGCTCGCGGCTAAGTGCTAATCGACGGGAATTCCTACACAATGGCACTCTCCAGTGCTCTCTTCAAAATAACATCATAAACAAAATCCAACTTGGTTCTTACCTCAAAAAATCCTTCATGGGTGGACTATCACATCGCTTTTGTCGCTGTATCATAAGAATCCATGACAACCTTAATAAGTCACT
The DNA here is from genome assembly GCA_001517045.1 of Pseudotsuga menziesii. NCBI lineage: Eukaryota > Viridiplantae > Streptophyta > Pinopsida > Pinales > Pinaceae > Pseudotsuga > Pseudotsuga menziesii. Next base: position 54,090 of record LPNX010209594.1, on the reverse strand, counting down.
ACAAATGGACCTCCGTCGCTGATCTGGTACTACTGCTCCCATCCTGTACCATTCTCTATTTCATCCTAATCTTGTCGAGGATACGTTCCGCTTCCCAATCAATATCTATCAATGACTCTCCATCAGAATCATGAACACTCTGCTCTTGGTGCATAGGCTCTTCAGGGGCGTCTGTAGGTGGCCCTGTCAATACTTCTTTTGCACTGATCAGTTTGTTCCATTCAATAGGACAATCCCGAACCACTGCTTTGAATTCTTCATCTATCACCTTATGGGACATGGGAAGCCATTGCTTATTAGGCTCATGCCATTCCTGGATTTGAATCAAGTGTGGCCTGATGGCGAACCACATGATCCTTTGATACTTTTCTGCCACTGCATCTGATAAGCGAGGAAAGTTTACCACTGCTCAGTTGTAGCGCTTCCCAGTAGACCTAGAAATGAATTGCATAATCTTCTTGCCAACTAGGATCCTCTACCCACCATAAATTTTGATACCGTGTGCCTTTGCACACTTTAACAACTTCAACTGTCATTCGTTGGTAGTCCTCTGGCTCCATCCAAGCCACCAATGCAATTAAGATGAAGAGCCAGCTAAAAGAGAAAGGATACTCCTCGACCTAAACTATGACCGCATCCTTTGTCATCTGATTCAACAAAAAGAGGGACCAGTTCATTTGGACTCCCGCAGCATACTGTTGTGCACATGCAATCACCCATGAATTGCACTGAATAGGCTGATCCTTTTTGACAATTTTACTTGCCAAAATCCATGCACTAATACACATGAACCTCTCATTAATGTTGTCGATGCGATATGATCTACCGTCATGCTGCCAATCGTACCTCTCCTTCAATTGTGCAACAAGACACTTATCATTATCTCTTCCTCTGAAATATTGTGACTGGTCTGCCCTATCCTTTGGAAACCCCGTGATCTTCGAGATCAAGACCACCGTAATCATGATTGGTCTATCCAAGCATAGCGTTCCTCCATGAAAACATGACAAAAGATGTTTGACGCACACATTCGCTTCAATCAACCTCCCAAAATGCGGCATGATGATAAGCACTAGCAACCCGAATTTGTTCAGTCCTTGTGCACATGGTTGCAGAATACGCACTATGGGCACTCTTGCAACTGAAGGAAATGAATCATAGGGCTCATCCCCTATGTCCTTCCACATCAACAAATCATGGTCCTCATACTTTATCTTTACCAATGCAGGGACAATGTTAGTGGTGCACGTCATCCCTTTCGGTAGCGGTGGCATTTTTTGCTGATACTTCTGATTTTTGGTAAAGCACCAAGGCTTGGAACCAGGTCACATGGGAGCAATATATCCTGGGATATATTTGATGAAAACCACGTAAGGTACCACATATTCCACAGCCCCAGATTTGAATGGCCCTGTCTATGCAGTTCCTTCCCCTTGCGCCTTGATAGAAGTTCGTGTCTGTCTTTTCTGCGGTAGTCTGGAGCCTAGATTTTGGCCCTTCTGCTTTCCTCTCGTCGATGATGATCCAACCGACATGCTCATGAATTCTTCAACAATGGAGGTTGGGAAAACTGGTGACTCCCGCTCAATCAAAATCCACAGCATCGGAGTTACCCAGCATGCCGCACCAATACACCTTGCAGAGCTAACTATCATGCACCAGTCACACACTCTTGGCTTCACTCTGTTACTTACTCAGTTCACTTCTAGACTCAACTTAGCAATCTTGGCAACTCTCTTAGCACAATGATTCTCTTGACCTGCATCGAGCACCTTCTTATAGCGTGACGTTGATCTATCCTCATCATTACCAGATCAAACACAACCATCATGACCAAATCCATAATTAACAACCCAAATCCTTCGACGATCCTATTACTCTAAGGGTCGGATCGACCATAAATAGAAGTTGCTTTAACAAGCCACCAGTTAACTGCTCTTAACTATATGTATTTATTACTGATTTGACCAAATCGCATCCCTGCGGCTGTCACGATTGGTCTAACTAATCTGTGCAACTCACTTCTATTCTTGCGCAACTACTTTCCCTTGGAATTCCTTTATCCACTCTATATACCCTATTTTTTTTCATTGCATAGTGGCTCAGGCATTGCGTTGCTCAAACCCCATCCGATAGGGCTTCAGAAGACTACCGTTCACAAGATTTAGTAACACCTCTCCATTTAACTGCTGCAATTGAACTTCACCCCTAGAAGTAATGGAATTAACAGGATATGAGCCTAACCAGTGCAGCTGTAGCTTACCCGGATGCTTCATAAACTTGCTGTTGTATAACAACACCAAATCTCCCTATGAAATCTGCTTGTTCTTTATGTGGCAATCATGCCATGCCTTTTGTCGATATTTCTTGACACACTGATGGAATCCTGTGATAAAGAGGTCATCTTCAAGTTGAATCAACTGCGCCATGCACTCCTCAAGCGCCGCTTCATCATCCATGCCCGTCGTGCTTGCAATGCACAAAATCTGAACTATGTATTCCTTAGGCATGACTGCCTTTTTCCTATATACTAATTTGAACGGTGTCTACCTCATCAATCTTTTGCAAGTGGTCCGTAATTCCCACAAGACTACTGGAATATTTAAATCCTAGTCACCGCGGTTAGCATTACATACCTTTGTAAGTGCGTTCTCCAATATTTTATTGAAAGCTTCTATGGTTCCATTCGCCTATGGATGATATGGAGTGCTTTTCTTATGATGCACCTACAATTATTCCATCAATGCTCATACTGTGTGGTTGATAAAGTGATTTACCTGGTCACTCATCAATATCCTTGGGCATCCAAGCCGCTCCACAATATTTTCAAACAGGAACATGGATGCTATCACAACGGTGCAATCTACGAATGGCGTAGCCTCCTCCCACCTTGTCAAATAATCAGTTTCTATGATTATGTATTGCCCACTGGTTCGCTTCCTTGGTGGGTAGATGGCCCACCCATGAAATCTACAGCCCATTTTTCAAAAGGTTGTAACATTACTTGCGGTATAAGCGGCATCTCATCCCACCGTGATGGTTTCCTAGTGCATTGATAGACATTGCAGCTCCGTGCATAATTGGTCACATCATTATGCAAAGTAGGACACCATAGGCCTGCGTGCACCACCTCCCTTGCAGTAGATCGGCCTCCATAGTGTCCTCCAATGACACCTGCATGTGCTTCGGCTAAAATTTTCCCTTGTTCATGAGGTAGAACACATCTTCGCAGAATCTCATCCGGTCCAAGTTTGTATAGGTGCCCGGAAATCAACTAGAAATCCAAAGCCTTAACCACCAATTGCTTCTTCTGACTTGTCAATAACTCTTTGGGTGTGACTCCTGTCGCCAAAAACTGAATAATTTGTGCATAGTGATCATCGGCCATGTCGACTCTAAATAAATGTGCATTAGATAATCCTTCTTGAATATTGGTGGGCTCCTCTCCTATCTCAATTCGGGATAGATGATGATTGCCAACATTTAAGTGACTCGGCTTCACAATTATCTCAAAGTCAAACTCCTGAAATAGAAGAATCCATTAACATATCTTCCCCCCCAACACATGCTTATTGACCAGATATTTCAAAGCAAAATGGTCAAGAAATGTTTTGAAATGAATGCCCAAGAGATAATTCCTGAAATTTTGCAGTGCATATACCATTACCAGACCTTCTCTTTTTGTGGTTGTGTAATTTTTCTCAGAAAATGACAACTTTCGACCAGCAAAAGTGATCGAGTGATTAAGATCTCCTTCTCCCAGTTGCGCGAGTACCACTCCTAGCGCAACAGATGATGCGTTGACATGCACATGGAACTCTTTGCTCCAATCTCGGAACACAAGTATTAGTGCTAAAGCCATCTTAGCCTTCAGTGTCTTGAAGCTTCCTTGGCACTCTTGGCTCCATACAAATGCAACATCTTTCATTAATAATTTCTCTATGGGGGTAGTGATCGCAACATATCCTTTGATGAATTTGTGATAGTACCCTGTGTGCCCCAACATAGCTCTAAGCATCTTCGCATTTGTCAGTGGCGGCAGGATTAGAATAAGCGCAATATTTGTAGGTTCAACCAATATCCTTTTCTAACAAACAATGTGGTCCGATAGCATCCCAAATGGTGTGCATAAAATACACTTCTTTGAATTCAATGCGATCTATTGCTGTCGACACCTTTCCAGCATCAGGGACAAATTTTCCAGATGATCTTTAATAAAACCATATACTGTCTAGTCATCCATATATACTTGCAAGAATTTCTGAATGAAATCCTTAAAAGCAGCAACAACAACCCGAGATAATATCGCAGGGGCATTCTTTAACCCAAAATAAATCACTATATATTGAAAACATCCCCATTCAGTGATGAATGTTGTTTTATGTCGATCTTCCTTTACAATTCTGTCATGTCCCTCCCTTGAAGGGACCTTGAAAGTGTTGACCTTGTCAAGTGTCCAGGGGTTAAACATTGCATTGATTAATGATGCCTAGGAATTTTGATTATTTAATACTATGGAGGCATGTAATTTCTAAATTCATGTTATTTGTAATTAGTTAATTATTATGAAAAATAATTAATGATGGAAATGAGTTGTCAAGGAAGGAGGGTGCATTAGGCAAATTTCCAAGGATGGGAAAATAGAAACAATGCAAAAGAAAGAAAAAGAAACATGTCATAGAAAATATAGAAACTATCCAAATTAGTTTCCAATTTGGTGCAAGGATGAAAAGCAAGGAAAGATTACCTTATCCACAAACTTGCTAATTACTCAAGGAGGGTGAAGTTTCTATTTTGGACTGAAGGATATAAACATGGAAACATTTACTAAACTTCATACTTTCTATTTTTCTTAAGGCAGTCGAATTTCCAGTTTGGGTTAAATTATACAAACAAGGAGACATCATTTGCAAGCCAAAATTGCTAATCACATCAAGGAGGGCCACTCATGGATTTGGAACAAGATTGGAAAGTGGGTTACTTGTTCAACGGGTGAAGGAATTTCTCAAAAAGTCACCTAAGGTTTACTTAAGGGAATTTCCAACTCCATTATTCAGTTGATTAATTATTTGATTGCTGATGCTTACGAGAGCATTACTTCTGAGTGTTGTGCCTTAGACTACTGGGAGATGAGCCCCAACATTCAATTCCCCTCTCCTTCCATCCCATTTTCTTCCATTGCAGGTGTGGAGCACTAGATTGCAGGAATTGAAGGATTTATAGAGTTATTTGTAGCCTCCATCAAGTTCAGGTTGATCTCCAGTGAATCCCTAGCTTCACTTATGCTCAGATCCCCTTGCTGGTCATGATCTGGGCCTCCTGCCCCTTATTTTTGGAGCATCTTTGTAATGGTTAGTCCATTATGTAATATCTGTTCTTTAATTTCATAATATTCTACAAATTACAGTTATTAGGTCGAAATATCCCTGCCCATAAAGAATCTTGTCTCAATTTTCCCTAAAAGGGCCTACTTTATCAATGTATTGTTGATGTATTTGTAACTTTAAAATGTATTCACTTGTATATCCTACGTATTGTACCCCGATGTTTATTTCAGGAAGTATCTATAATGTAATTGAGTCATGTCATGCCCCGATATTTCGATCGGGAGTTTCAATAATGTAAACAAGTCATGTAAATTCATTGAGGTTAGCCCTCCATTGTAAGTCAGGGAAATAGTCCCCACAATTGAGTCAAGGTTAACCCTCCTTGTTGATCGGAGGGAAAAGTCCCCACATTTGTGGGGCACTAGGGTTATTAGACTCTCCTAGAGAAGTTGACCATGGTAAGTAATTGTTAAGTGAGGCCAACTTGTTGGAGTGGAAATAAAGTGAACAAAAGAATATAAATAGAAGTGAGGCTCTCCTCATTTCTACACATTACACACACACTCACTCACTGGGGTGCATGATTGAGAGAGGAGAATCTCTCTCAAGTGAGAGAGAGAGAGAGAAACTGTTGAAGATCATATTTTCTATCTTTGGGTTTTACTACTGCTATTGGTACTCATTCTATCTCCGACAAAGTTGTGGGGTTTTCTCCTTTATGGTTTCCCCGAGGAAAAGTCTTTGTGTCTCTTGTCTCTTGTTATTTTTTCTATGCATGTTATTCTCTCAGATAAGATCCTAGATCATATTGCTTAAATGATAAAAATATAACATGGTATCAGAGATAACCTGAGAAGAAGACACTGTGCAGCTGCAGAAGCTAGGGATTCTTACTTTTTGGGTCTCTCTCCACAATCCATCAGCAAAAGGATGCTAGGCTAACTCTCCATTGAAGGGCGCATCTTTCTATCGAAGCGGAATTTGATTCCGGGCATTTTCATTTTTTGCTTCGTGATAGAGATTTTCACATAAGAGGAATTTTTGAGTGAGCCCAAAATATAATTAATATCCTCATCAAAATTGAATTTTAGAGACCTGGGTCGAGATTTTTGGTAGGGTGAAACTTCAGGAAAGTCAAACCCTAGTTTGACCCTGACCCTGAATTACCCTAAAATACTGAAACATATATTTTTGGTAGATTCTCTATATCTCAATATAGAAGAAGGATTAGGTTCCAAAAATTTCATAGGTTGAAGATAAACTCCTGATGTAAACTGTGTCCAAATTTAACCACCAGATTTGATATATTCTAGGAGATATGATTCCTCCAAATTAGGGTTCCAGCCTCTCCCAGGATTCCTCCCCAAATAGGACACTTGGGGAGAATTTCTATATTTTGGGCTACAAAGGTCCAAATAAAATTTCTAAAAATGTTCCAGAAAGGGTATGGACTTTACTTTTGGTGGTAAAAGTTTCAAACCCCGAATATGAAAAAGTGACAAGTGGAAGTCTGTACAACTTCTCTATGTTGAATAGTCCTAAAACAGGTCACCTTCGGAAAATGATCATAAGTCCAAATTGGTGAAACCAATTCTGATGAAACATGTGGTTTTGGAACAAGAAAATATGAGGCTATATTAGTATGAAATTTCAAATATAGAGGAGTATTAATTTTGGAGATACCATAGAAACAATATCAAGAATTTCTGCAGAAGAAATTGGTAAACTAGGGCTTCCTGTTCCAGGAGCTTCCCTCCACTGTTTTCAGAAAATGAGTACATTGGAAATCTTTCCTTGAAGAGGTATATCTTTCTATCCAATCAGATTTGAAAGATTTCAAGTTTTTAAAATTAGGGTTTCTCTGACAATCCCTAGATCAGCCAGCTCTGGAACCAGGATGGACACCTCAAATCGGTAAGATATAATCTTTTTCTATACACATTTGAGGTTCTTATTTCAAAATGTCTAATCACACCAGCTTGATGACAAGCATGGTGAAATTGATAACTTCCAAACATGGAAGTATTGGATCTCACTCGTTCTTGAAGAAAATGAATCGGACACCTACATAAGTAGAGAGGTTCTAGTTCCAGAGGGAGATGAGGCTAAAATCCTTACACAAGAAGAACTTGGTAAAGGCCAAGAAGATCATTGCTGATTCAATCAAGGATCACCTTATACCACAAGTGTCTTCCCTAAATACACCGAAATAGATGTTTGATTCCTTGACCAAGCTATTTGAAGGGAAGAACATAAATCATAAGATGACTTTGAGAAAACAGTTGAAGAATGTGAAGATACAGAATGTAGAGACCATACAGTCATACTTGACAAGGGTCTCTCAAATCAAAGAAAAACTTGAAGTAGTAGAAGAAGAACTAGAGAATGTAGAAGTGGTGATAACCACCTTGAATGGTCTCCTAGGATCATGGAATTCATTCATTCGAGGAATGTGTTCCGGAAGGAAGTGATTACTTTCAGTAGACTATGGGAAGAGTGCACACAAGAAGAAGCTCGACTCATAATAAGAGAAAGGAAGATGGGAGCAATTGAAGATCAAGCCCTCACGATTCAAAGAAGATCCCTCAAGCGACGAGGAATATGAAGAACTAAATTCTTGAAGAAACTCTTATTCATCTAAGAATTTGGATAAGAAATGATGATGCTATGAATGAAGAAGATGATGAAGCTAAAAGAAGGAGTCTACCCACGAAACAAATAAAGATAAGTATTCAATTTTCATTTCATGATATTATTTTGTTATGCATTTGTTTATGTTCAGTTGATGTGTTATGCATGATAGAATGTTTGCATTAATGAAAGTATACTACTAATATGCATAAGTAGCTCATGGTTCTATACAAATATCCCTTGCTACTTATCTAGAATGAAAACTCTTTTCTAACATATTGGATTAGTGCACAATCTCAATGATGTCTTGGTAGAGATGGAAGGCATCTAGAAAATTTTTCGTGAGATATGGATGAATGTTGTATTGGCTAAAATAGTTGCATGATCATATATTTATGCATAAGAATTTTCCACTATGAATATGCCTTATGAAATGTTTCTAAGCATACAAATGCATTTGAATTGCAGGAAATATTGCGTACAATCACCTACAAGCAAATAAGGATGAGACTTGTTCCGAAGAACAAGTGATGACAGTTCAAGATGAAGAATAATATGACGAATGCAGTGACATCATTGATGCAGAACCTTCTAGATATGAAGAAGTAGCCAAGAATATAGGGAAGACCAGTTCAAGAAGAATGATGTCTAGGGTGCAGTATCGAGACCTAAAGGGAAGTTCATAGTTCCATCATGCAGTATATGGAAACATCGTGGGATACAAGGCAAGATTCGTAGAACGAGGAATATACTATGAAGAGACATTTGTAGCCACTAGAAATACACATGATAGGTAGAATCATGTGTGCAAATGAAAGAAGGCCTTGTACAAGCTCAGAAGGCACCCATGGGATAACACATACATGAGGAGATTGAAGATCACCTAGAGTGATGAGGATCTTAACCTTTGCAACAAGGTTGAAGATGAAAGCCCATAGAGGATGACAAGCTCACAGATGGGTGCGAGAAGAATTCTTTCAAAGATAGAGGATCAAGGTGTCCAGTGACCCTAGATGGATATATAGAATATTAATAGTAGAGGAAGATACTTGTCAATCCAGTAAAGAATGTTTCAATGCATATAGTATGGAAGGCAGAGGGAGAATGATGCTCCACTTCAGAGGGAGTGGCTGCAAAAGATCCTGAGGTTCAACATGGTACGACAGGATGAAAATATTACTGATGACGGAAATATTACTGATGACTCTAGGCTTTACTGAGAGTAAAGTGGATTCCAACCTTTAATTCAAGGTTGAAGGTGGAAGACTAGTGATGCTCCTATTATATGTTGATGACTTGTTCCTGACAGAAAAGAGAAACTCATTAAAGTTGCAAGAAGGAGACTTGCTGCCGAGCTCGAGATGAAGAGCTTGGATATGATGCAATACTTTCTAGGCATGGAGGTGTGGCAGAATGCAGATGGAATCTACCTGGAACAAGGGAAGTATGCAGTAGTGATCCTGAAGAGGTTCAGGATGATGGAATGTAAGGCCATGACCACACCTATGGCATTGAACTTGAAGCTATTAAGTGTTTCTTCATTAGAGTCGGTTTATGCCATGATATATAATCGGATGATTGGGTCCTTGATGTACCTGACAAACACAAGACCAGATATTTGCTTTGTAGTGGACACCTTGATCCAGTTTCTGATAGATCCTAAATATGTTCACCTGATTGTTGTAAAACATATTTTGAGGTACCTGAAGGGTACGATTGATTATGGGCTCAAGTATGATGTGAATCAAAAGTTTAACCTGGAGGGTTATGTTGATTCAGATTGGGTAGGTAGTGCTGCAGATAGAAAGAGCACCTCGGGGTGCTGCTTCAGTATGGGATCATGTGTGATCTCTTGGTTTAGCAGGATGCAATCCTGCGTAGCACTGAGCACAGTTGAAGTAGAGTATGTTGCAGCTTGTTTGAATAGTTGTGAGGCAGTATGGCTCAGGAAGCTACTGTATGAGTTATTTGATCTCTCGTTGGATGCTACCTGTATCTTTTGTGACAACCAGAGTTGTGTGAAGTTGTCTAAGAACCTAGTGTTCCATGATAGGTCAAAGCACATCGAGATCAAATATCACTATATCAGGGATATGGTACAGAGAGGAGCAATGAAGCTCCAGTATGTTGCAACGGATGAGAAAATAGAAGATGTGTTGACCAAACCACTATCCAGGGTGAAGTTTGAGTACTTCAGAGAGAGGCTTGGTGTTCTTCATATAGAAGGTACTTTGAGGAAGAAGTGATGGGTCGCATTTGTAGAAGCCATTCCAAGCATGGTAGGAGGATCCTTCCCATGGTTGCGGATGTAAGCACTGTGTGATGAGCATCGGGATGATGCTTCAGTTTCTACTATGATGATGATCAAGATGATCATATGATGATGATATGTATTAGGATGATGCTGTGATGAGTATCAGGATGATACTCCGTGGATAGATTGTACAGATAGCATGTAAAAGATGCTGAGAGATCTGATAGTCTATGCTCGGATGCTCTTTCAAGGTTTTGCTACAGGTTGGCTGTGGATAGGTTGTGCAGGTAGCATAGAAAATATCCTAGGATATCCTATAGTCTGTGCTAGGATGGTATTTCGAGGTTTTGCTACAGCTAGCATAGAAAATATCCCGGGAGATCCTATAGTCTGTGCTAGGATGCTCTTTCAAGGTTTTGCTACTAGAGGCATGCAATCAGCCCTGGAGATCCGATAGGTTGAGCTATGTGCTATGTAAAAGTCCTGGGATGCTCTTTAGAGTTATTGCAGGTCGCAAGACACTCTTTTAAGGTTTTTCCTAACCACATAGAAAAGATCCTAGGAGATCCTATAGTCTATTCTAGGATGCTCTTTTGTGGTTTTGTGATGGTCACATGTAAAAGATCCTTGGAGATCCTATATTTTTTTCTAGGATGCTCTTTCAATGTTTTGTTGACACACATAATCAGTCCTGAGGAATAAAAAGTATGGCCATAGATGATGAAGACCTACAGAAGCCATTCTTTGGGAGAACGGAGGCACCTGGTTAGTTACCAGGAAATTGATTCAGTCTGGGACCGAAGCTCAACTTAGTGTTGAGAGGCCATTCTTTGGGAGAATGGAGGCACTTGGTCAGTTACCAAGAATTTGTTTCAGTCTGGGACTGACACTCAGCCTAGAGCTAAGAGCCATTCTTTGAGAACGAAAGATGCAAGTGCTGGGCGGGCCATTCTGACATGGTTATTGGATGTGTTCCTCTCATGGTCAAATATAAGTGATGAAGAATATGAATACCTACCTAGAGGATAGGCTTACAACCAGCATGAAAAAGGGATGGCTCTGTAGAACTTCTTGTGACGAGAAGAATGAAGAGATAACACCATTTGATTGATATAGGGGAAGCAATGATGATGATGATGATCCAGTGATGATCCATCATTGATGATGATCTAGATCAAGTGATGATCCAGAATTGATGAATATGAATTGATGATGAAGATGAATTGACAATGAAGATGACTTGAAGATGAAGATGACTTGATGATGATCCAGATGATACAGAGAAGAAGACTTGTGCTGATAAATTGTGTAGAGAGAATACCTTCCTAGTTAAGAGGGAGTGTTGATGTATTTGTAACTTCCAAATGTATTCAATTTTATATCCTATGTATTGTACCCTGATGTTTATTCCAGGAAGCATCTGTAATGTAATTGAGTCATGTCATTCCCCGATGTTTCGATTGGGAGATTCAATAATGTAAACAAGTCATGTAAAGTCATTGAGGTTAACCCTCCATTGTAAGTTAGGGAAATAGTCCCCACAATTGAGTCAAGGTTAACCCTCCTTGTTTATAAGAGGGAAAATTCCCTACATTTGTGGGGCGCTAGGGTTATTAGAATCTCCTAGAGAAGTCGACCCTGGTAAGTAATTTTTAAGTGAGGCTGACTTATTGGAGTGGACATATAGTGAACGAAAGAATATAAATAGAAGTGAGGATCTCCTAATTTCTACACATTACACAAACACTCACTCACTGGGGTGCATGAGTGAGAGAGCAGAATCTCTCTCAAGTGTGAGAGAGAGAACAACTATTGGAGATCATCTTTTCCGTCTTTGGGTTTTACTGCTACTATTGGTGCTCATTCTATCTATGAGGAATTTGCAGGGTTTTATCCTTTATGGTTTCCCCAAGGAAAATTATTTGTGTCTCTTGTCTCTTGTGATTTTTTCCATGCATGTTATTCTCTTAGATAAGGTCCTAGATCATATTGCTTAAATGATAAAAATCTAACATGTATGGGGGAAAATAAACAAATATGAGTGCTATAAGGAATATGTCATGTTGGGGAACTGATTTAAGTGATTTTACATGTTTATAAAAATAATATTTACCTATTTTATAATTCTCATGTTTTACAAAAATCGATTTGACTTGATTTAACTGCTTTCTTTAGACCCTAGCTAGGTTACTAGCTTTTAGTGACTAGGTTTTCTAAATATGATATAAAATGAGTTCTGAAAACTCAAAATGAGGCCTGTCAGTTCCTATGGGTCATTTAAATACCCACCTTCCCATACCAAGCTCCATAGCCATTTTTAATTGGGTTTGTACCACCTTTTTGGATCTTCCTCTGCATAGGGTTTCCCTTGTCCAAAAATGCTAAAAAGACTTAACTTCATCCAAAACCTCTCAGAACAACAAAGAAATTCTGAAAGATATTTTTACATGTTATTTATGTAAGAACCCTCTACAAGTTTCCATAAGCCCCTGGTTGAAACAGGCTGAACTACTCTTCCTAGTTTCACGGTTTGGATGGCTAGAAGCGTGGAAGTAGGTTTCTGTATAGCGGATTCTGAAACCTAAATGTATAGCGGATTCTGAAACCTAAATGGCACCAAATATAAATGTGTTAGGGAAGAGGAAATTCAATGTCTGGAATGTCTTTTATTTCTTCCCACTGATCACTTCCTTTTCCTGTAAAATTTCCCAGAATAATTCCCCAATTTGCCCACTCCAAGAAGGTTTTCTGTGGAGTAATTCAAATTCAAATTTTTTAATTTAAATTACAGAATTAACAGAGTGTTCAGTTCTGAACACCAAAATTGGGACATCACAGTGGTATCAAAGCAATTTCCTCCACTCCTATGGAAAATAATACTCTCTATTGACAAATTTTGCAGATCACCGATTCAAGTTGCAACCATGAGGGTTGTACCAGTAGTTGAAGATGATGACTTTGATCAGTTTGTTGAAGAAGAATATGTGATTTATGCTAATGATGGGTTGAAAATTTCAAAAGACAAGGATGGTTACTCTTATGAACATATTGAGTATGATGAAATCAACGTGAGACTACCCATGGGTAATCTTAAGAAGGATTTAGCAAAGATGATAGATGCAGCTAAAAACTTGCTCCACCACTACAAAGAGTATCTTGCCTTGGGGGAAGTGTTTGTAAATCCATTCCTTTCAAATATTATTTTTATTGTAAACTTTTATTTGAGCCTAAGAATGTATATGATTACTCTTTCAAGAGCCACAAATCATCCATAGAGGAACCAAGTTGTTCCACCTCTCTGAGCAATGAGGAGGAAGAAGAAAAAAAAGTGAAGAGTCATCAAATCCATCAGCATGTTCAAGCATTCTGAGATTCTTTGATTTTTTTTCAAGAATATAATATGCAAGTAATGATCATAGTACCATTCAAGAAGGAAAAAACTCAAGTTTTTTGAAAGAATATGCTCCATAAAATCTTGCTTGTTTCCCATTACTCCAAGAAGAGAATGAAGATGAATGCACTTCCAGTTTCCTTGTGAGTGATATTCATACCACTGCTAAGGATGTGGGTTCATGTGGTGGTGGAAAGACATATTTTTGATTATATATGAAAGAGGAAAACAAATCAGAGTTACAGTCACCTCAGGAGACACATAAGGAAGAAGAAGACAAGGCCACACCGCCTGGGTGTGAACTAGAAAATTTGGTGGAGGAGCAGGCCACCAAAAGTATCTGTATAGAAATATGGGAAGATGAAGAAAATGGACGATAAAATTTTTGATTTTTGCAGCAGCCATGTACACCTGCAACCATCAGATCCATGGGAGGAGGAAAATACTTCGCTTGCATCCGAGGACTGGAAGATGAAGGACAATTGTGAGAGAGATGAATTTACTCCTAGTCCCTCTGTTGGTGAACACCAAATCGGTGCAAAGTAAGGTGATGTTATCAATGGTGATAAAGGATATTTTGGATCAGATCCAAAAGAACAACAAATATCATATCTGAATTCATCATTTGAAATCGCTAAGGAAGTGGAAGACAAGCCCCCACCGGTTGAATGTGAGCTAGGAAATTTGAAGCAAAGGGATGGCTACAATTCAGAATTTTGGACTCTCTTGTAGCATGATGAAGCTGAAATGCCAAGGCATGAGATGATTTCTGATTTTTGTATAGATCACATGTCATACCAGCCTTCAGATATACCTTCCACTTCACATCATAAAAGTGAGTGTGCAGAAAGTTCAAAGGTTGACCTGTATGTTGAGGATGAGTTTTATGTGGTGGATTCATGCCACAAGAAAAGTAGTCATATATGTTAGCTATTAGAAGAATAAAACTTGGTGGAGGATATTCTTGGTGATCCACATCATTTGATTGAATCACTAAAGGAGAACAAAAAGAAGCTTAGGGAAGCCATGAAAAAAATTGTCGAGATCAATGCCTTGGTGGCAAGATGTTGTTGGAAAACTTCTGGTGGAGAGATGGAAGTAGAATCCTTTCTGGAGGAGTGCATAGCATTGAAAGAAGGCATGGCCAAGATGAAGGAGAGATATATGAACTTAATATATGATAGAGAACATCTCCTAATGGTGGCTGAAATGTACCATTGTGCATTTGAGAGGGAAACACTCCATAGTAAATGGGAGGCTACATATGATTCCTTGAAAAGAACCCAAGAAGCTAATCAAGAGTCAAGGTTGCAGATTGATAAAATTCAAAGGGATTTAAATGTACCATAACCCCCATCTTTCATGGAAAATAATCATGTGCACATGGTAGTAACTACTTTGGATGTGTTGAAGGAACCTCATGTGGAGGACAACCATGAGGAAGGAGCATATTTGCAGATGCTTGTGAAAATATATGAGGAAGAAAATATTGGCCAAGCACTCATTGAGATTGAGAGGAAGGATGAAGTTTTCTTAGATATGGGAAATATGGCTGAGGACATTCCAATTGAATCAGAAAGCAAATATGATTATCTATTGATGGATTGGGTAGATAAATGTATCACTAAAATAGAGGATCAAGGATGTACTAGAATTGCTTGCATCAATAGAGGGTTGTTTTACATGCATGCCTGGAAGGAGACACCTTATGACATAACCTTATAGATGGTATATTTTTCTCCAAAAGAGGTGGCTGATCACATTCCATATGGATCAGAAAATAAAAGTCCTTATTCATCCATTGATTCGGTGGATAGAGACATATTTGGAATGAAGACCTTGGGAGGTAAAGAATTTTATTTCTGCAATAAATTTTTTGTTGTTACTAACATTGTCCTAACATGTGAAAAGAAACAAAGAATTATTTTGTAGCCATTAGATACCTCCCATACACATGCACATGAGGTGCATTCTGATTTGGATGTGCTTGAGGATTTTGAGGTCAAGCAATATGAAGTCCAAGCACTTGTATGGTTCCTAATAGATTATGAGTTGCCTCTAGAAAAATGTTGTACATCTTTGGAGGAGGCACATGATCACATTGTCACTGAGAAAATTAATGGAGGAAGTTATGGATCCATTATCTTGATGGATGACCATTGCAGGGATTTGTCTCACAATTCTTCACCCCACGCTTCTATTTCACCCAGATCATGTGGGGTTGAAAATTGGGTGAAATGATTTTTTTTGTTGATGCCACAATAGGAGCATGATACTTCCACTCTTCCATTTTAGGGATTGATGGTCAAACCATGTGGTTTGATAAGTGAATTAGTATTAGCTAAATTAGTCCCACCTGAATCATTCAGCATGAAAGTTTGTACGTCCATTGATTGGGTGGCTAGACACATGATTGAGATGTGTGCACTAGAGGGTGAACATCTTGCTTGCATAAATGGAGAGACATTGGACACATCAGATAAATTGTGTGAGCAATGGCATGAGCATGTATGGCTGCTATATGATGCTTTCAGTATACATGGAGGGGCATGGGATAACCACCTATGCATTCATAACAACAGTGACGTGAGTTCCAATGCTACCTTGAACATGGATTTTCATACTTTAGAGAGGCTCAAGATGATTTGGTCTCACATTAAGAAGTTCCATGCTTGATGGGAGAGTCTTGAAGATATCCAGTTTGGCATGGGAAGTGATCAATTGTCAGTGTGGTGGTATTATTTTCACATCCTCATTTTCATATTCTACGATGATAGAATTTTGTTGTTGTTACTGAGGTTTGGAAGGGGACAAATAATACCATGGGACCCTAGCATTCTTTGGAATGAAATATTTCCAATAGGGGAAGAAAATTTTGGATCCTTGTAGAGGAGGAAGTGGGATTTAGGAATTATACTTACTTATCTTAATTGCTTTCACAATTTTGTTGAAAGAAGTGGTCATTGCATAAATGACTATAATAAGAGTGGTGCAACAGAAGCATGGAGGAGAAATTTTGCAGCACCTTGAAGTGCTTCTGCTTGAGGACAAACATACTTGGGAGGGGAGGACTGTCATGTCCCTCCCTTGAAGGGAACTTGAAAGTGTTGTCCTTGTCAAGTGTCCAAGGGTTCAACATTGCATTAATTAACGATGCCTAGGAATTTTGATTATTTAAAACTATGGAGGCAAGTAATTTCTAAATTCATGTTATTTGTACTTAGTTAATTATTATGAAAAATAATTAATGGTGAAAATGAGTTGTCAAGGAAGGAGGGTGCATTAGGAAAATTTCCAAGGATGGGAAAATGGAAAAAATGCAAAAGAAATAAAAAGAAACATGTCATAGAAAATATATAAACTATCCAAATTAGTTTCCAATTTGGTGCAAGGATGAAAAGCAAGGAAATATTACCTTATGCACAAACTTGCTAATTACTCAAGGAGGGTGCAGTTTCTATTTTGGACTAAAGGATATAAACATGGAAACATTTACTAAACTTCACACTTTATATTTTTCTCAAGGAGGTCTAATTTACACTTTTGGTTAAGTTATACAAACAAGGAAACATCATTTGCAAGCCAAAATTGCTAATCCCATCAAGGAGGGCCACTCATGGATTTGGAACAAGATTGGCAAGTGGGTTACTTGTTCAATGGGTGAAGGACTTTCTCAACAAGTCACCTAAGGTATAATTAAGGGAATTTAAAACTCCATTATTCAGTTGGTTTATGATTTGATTTTTTATGCTTATGAGAGCATTACTTCTGAGTGTTGTGCCTCATACTATTGGGACATGATCCCCAGCCTTCCATTCCCATCTCCTTCCATCCCCTCTTCTTCCATTATAGGTGTGGAGTGCCAGATTGTAGGAATTGAAGGATTTATAGAGTTATTTTCAGCCTCCATCAAGTTCAGGTTGAGCTCCAGTGAAGCCCTAGATTCACTTATGCTCACATCCCCTTCCTGGTCATGATCCAGGCCTCCTGCCCCTTATTTTTGGAGCATATTTGTAATGGTAAGTAAATTATGTAATATATTTATTTAATGTCATAATAATCTGAAAATTACAGTTATCAGGTCGAAATATCCCTACCCTAAAGGATCTTGTCTCAGTTTTCCCTAAAAGGGCCTACTTTATCAATGTATGGGGGAAAATGAACAAATATGAGTGCTATAAGGAATATGTCATGCTGGGGAGATGATTTAAGTTATTTTAAATGTTAAAAAAACTTATAATTACCTATTTTATAATTCTCATGTTTTACAAAAATCGATTTGACTTGATTTAACTGCTTTCTTTAGACCCTAGCTAGATTACTATCTTTTAGTGACTAGTTTTGCTAAATTTGATATAAAATGAGTTCTGTAAACTAAAAATGATCCCTTTAAGTTCCCATGGGTCACTGAAATACCCAAATTAATATAACCATCTCCATAACCATTTTTCATTGGGTTCTTACCACCTTTTGGGATCCTCCTCTGCGTAGGGTTTCCCTTGGCCAAAACTGCTGAAAAATCTCAAATTCATCCAAAAATTATAAGAAAACCCATGAAATTATGCAAGATGTTTTTAAAAATTATTTATGTTATATTAATTCTGTAACAACTCTCTGCAAGTTTCCATAAGCCCCTGGTTGAAACAGGATGAACTACTCTTCCTAGTTTCACGGTTTGGCTGCCCAGAAGCGTGGAAGTAGATTTCCGCATAGAGGATTCTGAAAACTAAATGGAACCAGATATAAATGTGTTAGGGAAGAGTAAATTCAATGTCTGAATTTTATTTTATTGCTTCCCATTGATCACTTCCTTTTCCTGTAAAATTTCCCAGAAGAATTCCCCAATTTGCCCACTCCAAGAAGGTTTTCTGTGGAGTAATTCAAATTCAAAATTTTTAATTTAAATTATAGAATTAACAGGGTGTTCAAGTATGCACACCAGATGTGGGACATCATAGTGGTATCAGAGCACTTTCCTCCACTCCTGTGGAAAAGAGGGCTCTCTATTGACAAATTTCGCTGATCATTGATTCAAGTTGCTACCATGAGGGTTGTACCAATAGTTGAAGATGATGACTTTGATCAGTTTGTTGAAGAAGAAGAGGTAATTTATGTTAATTATGGGTTGCAAATTTCAAGAAACAAGGATGGTTACTTTTATGACCATATGGAGTATGAAGAAATCAATGTGGAACTACCCATGGATAATCCTAAGAAGGATTTAGCAAAGATGATAGATGCAGCTGAAAACTTGCCCCACCACTACAAAGAGTATCTTACCTTGGGGGAAGTGATTTGTAAATGCATTCCTTTCAAATATTATTTTTATTGCAGATTTGGATTTGAGACTAAGAATGTATATGATTACTCTTTCAAGAGCCACAAATCATCCATAGAGGAACCAAGTTGTTCCAGCTCTCTGAGCAATGAGGAGGAAGAAGAAAACAAAAGTGAAGAGTCATCAAATCCATCAGCATGTTCAAGAATTATGAGATTCTTTGGTTTTCTTCAAGAGTATTATCTACAATTAATTATCATAGTACCATTCAAGAAGGAAAAACCTCAAGTTGTTTGAAAGAATATGCTCCAGTAGATCTTGCTTGTTTCCCATTACTCCAAGAAGAAAATGAAGATGAATCCACTTCCAGTTTCCTTGTGAGTGATATTTAGACCACTCCTAAGGATGTGGGTTCATATGGTGGTGGAAAGACATATTTTGGATTATATCCAAAAGAGGAAAAAAAATCAGAGTTACAGTCACCTTAGGAGCCACATAAGGAAAAAGAAGACAAGGCCACACTGCTTGGGTGTGAACCAGAAAATTTGGTTGAGGAGCAGGCCAGTAGAGTATTTGTACATAAAGATGGGAAGATGAAGAAAATGGATGATAAAAGTTCTGATTTTTTCAGCAGCCATGTACACCTGCAGCCATCCGATCCATGGGAGGAGGAAAATACTTCGCTTGCATCCGAGGACCGGAAGATGAAGGACAATTGTGAGATAGATGAATTTCCTCCTAGTCTCTCTATTGGTGAACACAAAATCGGTGCAAATAAAGGTGATGTTTTCAATGGTGATAAAATATCTTTTGGATCAGATCCAAAAGAACAACAAATATCATATCTGAAGTCATCATCTGAAATCCCTAAGGAAGTGGAAGACAAGCCCCCACCAGTTGAATGTGAGCTAGGAAATTTGAAGGAGAAGAATTTGATGCAAAGGGATGGATACAGTTCAGAATTTTGGACTCTCTTGCAATATGATGAAGTTGAAATTCCAAGGCATGAGATGCTTTATGATTTTTGTATAGATCACATGTCATTCCAGCCTTCAGAGATACTTTCCACTTCACATCATGAAAGTGAGTGTGCAGAAAGTTCAAAGGTTGACCTGTATGTTGAGGATGAGTTTTATGTGGTGGATTCATGCCACAAGAAAAATGGTTATATATGTTAGTTATTAGAAGAATAAACCTTGGTGTAGGATATTCTTGGTGAGACACATCATTTTATTGGATCACTAAAGGAGGACAAAAAGAAGTTTAGGGAAGCCATGAAAAACTTTGTTGACATCAATGCTTTGGTGGCAAGATGTTGTTGGAAAGCTTCTGGTGGAGAGATGGAAGTAGAATCCTTTCTGGAGGAGTGCATATCACTGAAAGAAGGCATGGCCAAGATTAAGGAGAGCTATATGAACTTAATATATGATAGAGAACATCTCCTCATGGTAGCTGAAATGTAGCATTGTGCATTTGAGAGGGAAACACAAGAGTTGGAAATACTCCATCGTAAATTGGAGGCTACATATGATTCCTTGAAAATAACCCAAGAGGCTCTTCAAGAGTCAAGGTTGTAGATTGATCAACTTCAAAGGGATTTGAATGTACCAAAATCCCCATCTTTCATGGAAAAGAATCATGTGCACATGGTAGTAACTAATTTGGATGTGTTGAAGGAACCTCATGTGGAGGAAAACCATGAGGAAGGAGCATATTTGCAGATGCTTGTGAAACGATATGAGGAAGAAAATATTAGGCAAGCACTCATTGAGATTGAGAGGAAGGATGAAGTGTTCTTAGATATGGGAAATATGGCTGAGGACATTCCAATTGAATCAACAATCAAAGATGATTATCTATCCATGGATTGGGTAGATAAATATATCACTAAAATAGAGGATCAAGGATGTACTAGAATTGCTTGCATCAATAGAGGGTTGTTTGACATGCATTCTTGGAAGGAGACACCTTATGAAATAACCTTATGGATGGTATATTATACTCCATAAGAGGTGGCTGATCACATTCCATATGGATCAGCAAATAAAAGTCCTTATTCATCCATTGATTGGGTGGATAGAGACATATTTGGAATGAACACCTTGGGAGGTAAAGGATTTTATTTCTGCAATAAATTTTTTGTTATTACTGACATTGTCCTAACATGTGAACATAAATAAAGAATTATTTTGCAGCCATTAGATACCTCCCATACACATGCACATGAGGTTCATTTTGATTTGCATGTGCTTGAGGAGTTTGAGGTCAAGCAATATGAATTCAATGGAGTCTTCCGTTTACATAGGATTCACTGATGGTGCTAGCCGCCACACTCAAAACTCAGCTTCAACTACTTGGGTGATCTATACTCCTATGGGTTAAGTATTGTATTCAGGAGGCGTATATTTATGACCCTCTTCAAATAATGTTGCTGAATATAGTGCCGTCATTGAGTTATTGCATGATACCATCTCACATGGTGTTCATTTTCTTGAGGTACATCTTGATTCACAGTTAGTGGTTTCAAAACTTAATGGATTGTATCGCATTAGGGATCTGAAATTATTACACATATTCTTATGTGTTAGATTGCTAGAATGGAAATTTGAGAATATAACATACATTCATGTTCCAAGAATTTTTAATCAAGTTGCTGATTCATAGGCTAACTATGTGTTAGATTGGCATTTTTTTCATAGACCATAAGCATATCACAAACAAAAATTTTACACACATGTAAATGTAAATAAAATCGATCATCATAATTTTTTTTCATTAACTTCAAAAAGTGGCATTGTAATACATAAGTGTCATATACAAAATTGGGGCTTCTGAGCCACCAAAATATACTACACGGTCATACAAAAATGAATACACTCAGGTCTCTAAGCTTGAGGGGGAGGGGGGTTCTGATCATGATAACACACTATGGCTCTAGCTAGCCATCAAAATAGTCAAACCCATCCTTGTGGTACACCAACCACCTGACGATGCATGGCCTTAGGCAAGTCCTCAAATTGCGCCATGGGTACCCTGTGTGTCAAACGAACAAAGTTTGTGTGGATTCTTTGTAGCATCTGCTCTACATCTGCACCACTAATATCATCTCCTCTTCCCCTCCGTCGATGATGAGGGAAGCCATCTGGCCGTCGTGGTCCTACATATGCATATACATGACATATTATCACTATGTGTTGTCACACCAAAAACATGTCTTTTGAGTTCATGTATCAAAAAACACAAAAAAATAAATAATTCAAAACTTAAAAAGTGGGTTTAGGATTCTTTACCTATGTCACCATAAGATGCTCTTGGTGGTAGGGGCATATCTGGGTCTCCATGGAAGTCTATCCCTGCATAGGGGTAGTCATCTATGGTGACGATCTGTCTTCGCCACCATGGAAAGAATTCTGTTGGGTAGGGGTTAGCCACCCTACCTTTGCCCAGTCTGCACATGACATTCACCCAAAGTCACTGGGATGGATCCCAGACTCCATGTGGAGCAATTTATACCCTAGGGCTTAGCCCTGACACCCACTAAAAAAAAACGTGCTTAGTATCTTGCCGAACCCAAAGTTCTGCACCCTGCCCATCTTGTAGTCTTGTATTCACTGAGCTCCTATTTCATGTTGCTCAGTAGTGTAGTACTCCAGTCATACACTGTAGGTTGCATGCACTCTACCGCATAGAACATCATTGTTCATGAGGCCTGGTGGAGTGAAGATAACCCTGCAATCCTTCTTAGTGCCAAAAGTGTGGACTTCAGCCCCAGAATATGAATATAGTTTGTCGGGATTTGACTCCTAACCTTTTCCATCTTTGGAAAGAAGTACACAACAATGTACTCATCTATGGTCAGCCTGCCTCTTGACCCACGAGATCGGAGGTTCACCATCTCCCCTCATTGGGACAAACCTGTGATGAAATATATGTCCTCAAATGCAATGCTGAGTGACATCCCATCTATCTGAAATGTCTCAGATTCTGGATTTCAAAAGTCCACTAGTAGTTGGAGTAGTCTTGGTTTGGCCCTCAGGCTTCTAAGACACCAAAACTTGTACAAGCCACATGCCCATAATGCTTGTTGGGCCATGATATCACCTTGCACAGCTTCCTCAACATCACCATGCTCTCTTTATCTCCGCTCTAGTACCATCCTGCACAAAAACCAAGTTTTTTGATCAAGATTTACCCTTTAAAACCTTGTTCATGGCCCTGTACATGATTGTTTTCAAAACAACCGTGTATGTATGCAGATTTCGGTGCATTTTCTGTGTATGGTGATCCCTATTCACAGAAAAAGGCCCGATTTCCACATGGGATGAAACGCATAAGTTTGGATGGCTCAAAAAATTAAAGAAACCAAGAAATTTGAAAAACATTGCATCAAAATTAAAGGGAGGAGGATGAGAATCTACCTGGATCAAATGGGGAGGGATTCCGTTGGATGATGCTATTGGAATTTGCTTCTGAATTTTTGAGCTCAAATGCACAATGTTGGGTAAAAATTTCAAATGGTATGAAAATTTTAAATTTTTCACTATTTATAGAAAATTTTTGAATTTTTTACCCACTTTCTATAGTTTTTAACCGTTTCTGACCGTTTTTGTTAGATTTTTATCATTCAAGCTAGCATTATGGTCTTAGGATATTTAACTGAGAGAATAACATGCACAACAATAAAACACAAGAGACAATGAACACAAATATTTTCCTCAAGGAAACCATAAAGGAGAAAACCCCGCAACTTCCTCTGAGATAGAATTAGCACCAAAAGTAAAACCCGAAAACATAAAGATGATCTCCCGACAGCAGTAGTCTCTCTCTTGTCCCAACAACTTGTCTCTCTCACTCATGCACCCCAATGAGTGAGTGTGTATGTGATAAATAGAGAGGCTCACTCTCTATTTATATTCTTTCGTTCACTTGAAGCCCACTCCAACATGTCAGCCTCACTTAACAATTACTTACTAGAGTCGACATCTCTAGGAGTGTCTAATAACCCTAATAACCCTAGTGCCCCACAACTTGTGGGGAATTTTCCTCCTCTGAACAACAAGGAGGGTTATCCTTAACACAACGGTGGGGACTATTGCCTCGACTTGCAATGAATCACCTAGGGTCGACTTCTCTAGGATAGACTAATAACCCTAGGGCCCCACAACTGCGGGGACTTTAACCCTTGACCAATAGGAGGGTTACCCACAATGACTTGACATGACTTGTTTACATTATACAAACTCTCGATAGGAACATCGGGGCATGGCATGACTCAAATACGTTACACACACATCTCGGAATAAACATCGGGGTATAATACATAAGATATACGGATGAATACATTCCAAATTTACAAATACATCAACACTCCCTCTTAACTAGGAAGGTATTCTCTCGAGACAATTTAGCAGCACAAGTCTTCTTCTCTATATCATCGAGTCCTCGTCATGTTCAAGTCATATTCATCTTCAAGTCATCTTCATCTTCAAGTTATATTCATCTGGGTCTGGATTATCACTCGATAAGGATCATCATCACTGGATCTAGATCATTACTCGATCTGGATCATCATCACTGGATATGGATCATCGCTCGATCTGGATCATAATCACTGGATATATATCATCACTAGATCTAGATCATCAATCGATCTGGATCATCATCACTGCTAGATCATCACGGGTGCTATCTCATGATTCTTCTCATCATAGGAATTTCTACAGAGCCAACCATTTTTTCATGCTGGTTGTAGGCCTAGCCTCCATGTGCGTCTTCTTTAGAACTTATATCTGACCCTAAGTCAGAATGGCCCACCCAACACTTACATCTAACCATGAGAGGAACACATCCAAGACCATGTCAGAAAGGCATGCCTAGCACTCACATCTGACCATGTGGGAACATATCCCACAACCCTGTCAGAAAGGCCCAACACTTACATTCACCAGCATGATAATACACACCTACTATCATCTGTGAAAAGGAACAACACTCACAACCACCATCATGATAGGACAGACCTACTATCATCTGTGGAAAGGATCAACACTTACATCCACCAGCATGGTAGGACACACCTACTACCATCTGTGGAAAGGCACAACACTCACATCCACCAGTATGGTAGGACACACCTAATACCATATGTGGAAAGGCATAACACTTACAATCACTAGCATGGTAGGACACACCTACTACCATATATGAAAAGGCACAACACTCACATCCACCAGCATGATAGGACACACCTACTATCATCTCTAGAAAGTCCAGCACTCACATCCACCAGCATGATAGGACACATCTACTATCATCTATGGAAAGGATCTGCACTTACATCTGATCATGTGGGAACCACTCTCATAGTCACATCAATATGGCTCTCAGTCCCAAACTGAGGGTTCCTGGTAACTGACTAGGTGCCTCCATTTAGAGAATGGCAATATCCATTATATCTGATCATGTAGGAACCAATCCTACAGTCACATCATAATGGCTCAGCACTCACGTCTGACATGGAAGGAACCAATCCTCTCACCATGATAGAATGGAAACAACCCTTATATTTGATCAAGTGGGAACATATCCCTCAATGACATCAGAATGGCCCTGCACTTATATCTGATCATGTGAGAACAAATCCCACAGTCATATCAGAATGGCCCTCATCCCTAGACTGAGTATTCCTGGTAACTGACCAGGTGCCTCCATTCTAAGAATGGCATTTAGCACTTATATCTGATCATGTAGGAACCAATCCTACAGTCACATTATAATGGCTCAGCACTCATATCTAACATGGAAGGAACCAATCCTCTCACCATGACAGAATGGCTCAGCCCTTACATCTGACCATGGAAGGAACCAATCCTCTGACCATGTCAGAATGGCTCACGGACTCATCACTTCCCTTTGGAGGGAAGCTCGATCTGGAGAACACCAAGCTCCTCCATAAAGTATTCAAACTTCACTCTGGCCAATGGCTTTATCAACACATCATCTATCTATTCATCCGTCACAACATACTGGAGCTTCACTGCTACTCTTTTCACTATATCCCTGATATGGTGATATTTGATCTCAATATGCTTCGACTTGTCATGGAACACCGGGTTCTATGACAACTTCACACAAATTTGGTTGTCACAATATATACAAGTAGCATCTAACTGGAGATCAAATAAATCAGACAATAGCTTCCTTAGCCATACTTTCTCAAAACTAGCTGAATAAGCTGTGACATACTCTGCTTCAGCTGTACTCACTGCCACACAGGATTGCTTCTTGCTAAACCAAGAGATCACACCCTATCCCATACTGAATCAACACCTTGAAGTGCTCTTCCTATTGATGGCACTACCTGCCCAATTTGAATCAACATAACCCTTCCAGTTAATCTTCTGATTCACCTCATACTTGAGCCCATAATCAACTGTACGCCTTAGGTGCCTCAGAATATGCTTTGCAGCAATCAAGTGAACATGTATCAGATCTGTCAGGAACTGACTCAAGGTGTTCACAACAAAGCAAATATCTAGTCTCGTGTTCATCAGGTACATCAAGGATCCAATCATTTGACGATACATCGTAGCATCAACCGCTTTTGATGAAGCATCACTCAATAGCTTCAGGTTTGATTCCATAGGTGCGTTCATGGCCTTGCAATCCATAATCCCGAACCTCTTCAGGATCTCTACTACATACTTCCC
This sequence comes from Pseudotsuga menziesii, assembly GCA_001517045.1. Taxonomy (NCBI): domain Eukaryota; kingdom Viridiplantae; phylum Streptophyta; class Pinopsida; order Pinales; family Pinaceae; genus Pseudotsuga; species Pseudotsuga menziesii. Next base: position 27,500 of record LPNX010209594.1, on the reverse strand, counting down.
TTGTCCTAGGTATATTCCATCCACATTTTGCCACAACTCCATGCCTATAAAATAGTGCATCGACACATCACAGGAGCATCACTGGTCTTCCGCCTTCAACCTTGAAGAAAAGTTTGGAATCCACTTTACTCTTAGTAAATCCTAGAGTCATTAGTAATCTCTCCAACCTGTTCCACCATGTCGAAACTCAGGATTTTCTGTAGTCACTCCCTCTGAAGTGGAGCATCATACTCCCTCTGTCTTCCGTACTCTATGCACCGAAGTGACAAGTAGCTTCCTATGCTACTAATATTATATGTATCCATCTAGGATCACTAGATACCAAGATCCTCTATCTTGAAATTTTTCAAAAGTTCTTCTCGCACCCATCTGTGAGCTTGTCATCCTCTATAGGCTTTCATCTTCAACCTTGTAGCAAAGGTTAAGATCTTCATCAAGCTCATCATGTATGTGTTATCCCATGGGTGTCTTCTGAACTCATACAAGGCCTTCTTTCATTAACACACATGATTCTGCTTGTCATGTGTCTCAACTCCCACTGGATGCAAATGTTTCTTTGTAGTCTATGCCTTCTTTTTGTGAGAATCCTCATGCTACAAATCTTGCCTTGTATCCCACAATGTTTCCATCTACTGCATGACAGAACTACGAACTTCCCTTCATGTATTGTTATTGCATCCTAGAAATCATTCTTCTTGAACTGGTCTTCCCTTTCTTCTTGGTTACTTCTTCATAGCTGGAAGGTTCTGCATCAATCATGTCACTGCATTCGTCATATTATTCTTCATCTTGAACTGTCGTCACTTGTTCTTCGGAACAAGTCTCATCCTTATTTTCTTGTAGGCGATTTACGCAATCTTTTCTACAAGTCAAATGAATTATTTGTATGGTTAGAAACATTTCACAAGGTATATTTAGAATAAAAAAATATTTTGCGTCAAGATATATGATTATGCAACTATTTTAGCCAATACAACATTCATCCATATCTCATGGAAACTTTCTAGATGCCTTCCATCTCTACCAGGACAACATTGAGATTGTGCACTAATCCAATATGTCATCAAAGAGGTTTAATTCTAGATAAGCAACAATGGAGAGTTGTATAGCACCATGAGCTACTTACCCATCACATGCATATTAGTAGTATATTGTCATTAATGCAAACATTCTATCATGCATAATACATCAACTGAATATAAACAAATGCATAACAAAACAATATCATGAAATGACAATTGAATACTTATCTTTATTTGTTTCGTGGGTGGACTCCTTCTTGAGTCTTCATATTCATCATCTTTTTTATTCATAATAGTATCGTTTCTTATCCAAATGATAAAGTGGATAAGAGGTTCTTCAAGATTTAAGTTCTTCATATTCCTCATCGCTTGAGGGATCATCTTTGGATGGTGAGAGCTTGATCTTCAATTGCTCCCATCTTCTCTTCTCTTCTTATGAGTCGCCTGAAAGTAATCACTTCCTTCTGGCACACATTCCTCAAATTAATGAATCCCATGATCCTGGGAGACCATTCAATGTGGCTATCACCACTTCTGCATGCTCCACTTCTTCTTCTTCTACTACAAGTTGTTCTTTGATTTGAGAGACCCTTGTAAAGTATGACTGTATGGTCTTTGCATTCTGGATCTTCACATTCTTCAACTGGTTTCTTAAAGTAATATTATGATTTATGTTCCTCCCTTCAAATAGCTTGGTCAAGGAATCAAACATCTCTTTCGGTGTCTTTAGGGAAGACACTTGTGGTATAAGGTGATCCGTGATTGAATCAATAATGATCTTCTTGGCCTTGACCAAGTTCTTATGGTGTAAAGCTTTTAGCCTCATCTCTTTCTGGAAATGGAATTTCTCTACTTATGTAGGTGTCCAATTCATTTTTTTTAAAGAGATCATATACTTCCATGCTTGGAGTTGTCGACTTCAATAATATTATCATCAAGTTGATGTGATAGATCACTTTGAAATGAGAACCTTGTTGCCGTCTTTCACACACCTGGGTCATGTGGCAGAAATCTTCAAGCCACTCGGTGTGTCCTTGGGGGCAAGTCTCGAGTCAAGGAATTCACCTTGTTCTTGACTCCTCCGTTTAGGCTCAACTACTAACGAATC
>LPNX010209594.1:11843-24588 GCA_001517045.1 Pseudotsuga menziesii | reverse complement strand
TTAGGGTGTGACAGAGATTGGCGCCCCGAGGTCACTTTTCAGAAGTTCCCGCTTCCTTTGGGTATTTTGCCACCGTGATGGTTCGATCTAGGTGTTGGATTTTCACATGTTGGTTTGTTAATTTGGGGAGAGTGAGTCTTAATTATACTAGTCACTCAAGTGCTTTTGATATAGCTTGACTGATCAGAAAAACCGCAGCCAAGTGTAGAGCATACACACTGGAGTCTTGTAAATTTTAGTAAGTTTTAAACTGGGTGTTCTTGTTTAAAAGAAAACCCTCCAGGAACCTCCTTCGATCCAAGTGGATCTCAACCGGGGAATCGAGGAGGGGTTAATTTTATGATAGCTGAAAACAAATTATTGAAAATAAAATAGATACACGATTCTAGTTTTCTAATTAGTCCTACCACGAATCTCTTTCCCCTTTCGGGTCAATCGGGAAGTCGTGGGGTGAGTATTAAGATTACTTTGAAATATAAAGTATGGAATATGAAATTAATAATAAATTAAATTACACTATTATGAATATTATATCAATGCTAGTTTGAAAAGAAATAATAAAAAAGCGACGAAAAGGACACGGACGCAAATCCCCCCAGGGGGGGATGGGGAATGGGCTCGAAAGAGCCTATTCCAAAAATAATTTTATTTATTATTGATTACAATATCAATGAACTGAAATATCAGAAACTTCTTGGTCCTTATACAGGCTGAAACCAAGATCTTACAACTTTGCAAAAATTTTAAGATTTTAGTGAAAAGGGAGACCCCTGGGGGGATTTGAACGCTTTTGAGGCCAATTTCGGACAGCAGATTCCTTTATTTTCTGTCATACCTGATAAAAAAAATTGAGCATGTTAGAATAACATACACCCAAAAGCACTTTAAGAGTACCTTTGGATTAGCCTACCTTATCTCAAAAAAAGATGGAGTTAAAACTAGTTAAACAGGCGAAAAAGGAACCAAGGAAAGCAAGCTTTCCTTGGGATATTGGATTTATGTTTGTGCAGCCAATGAAATATGCACTGATTTATGGATTTAATCTCTTTTAAAATAGAAAGGAAAACTGGTGCATGCAACCTACTGATTCTCTTTAACTTGTCATGCAAAATGGACGATTTCCTTATGCTAGATCTAGAAGACTTGATGATATTTTTCAGAATTGAGATCTAGACTATGAGCTCTGAAATATAATATCTATGTATATTTTACTTTGATGAAATAGATACAAATGATAACAAATCTTTTTCACACCGTAACCAGGTAAGAAAATTGATTTTTTTATAGAAATGAGAAGAAGAGGAGAGAAGGTCGGATCGTTGCTTGAATGGATCAAGTTGAAAGGAGGCCCTTTTGTGGAGTGCTGAGGGACAGAGTATTGAGCTTATTGGATAGGAATGGAATCAATATAGATCCACACCTTCATTCAACCAGGAACTTGCAACTAAATAACACAAGCCTGCACACACCTCGTGAGATCTGGATATAGATGTATAAAGCAACAAAAATGAAAGATTACGCAAAAATAATCTTATTTAAGCATATAACTGAAATTTTTGAGCATAGATCATATGGATAAACAAGATCAAGTAATATAAATTGCCTATTATACACCCTTACTTGATTCAACCAAATCCTTGAAGCCAGAGCACAGAAGCAGCACATAATTTGGCAAGAAATTGCAGCTACCACATCAGCAGCATAACACTAAGAATCCACACATACACATGCACTACACAGTATAGCCTCCGAAGCTTCTTTATTCACAAATGATGATCAAATACAGAGTTACAATGGCAATCCCTTTAGTCCAGCTATAACTATCTTGGAAGAGGGAGCCTCAAGCAGGATATATAAAAAACAAAGGCCATCTATCCCGGGGGGGCGCAATTCCTCATGGAATCAAGTGAAATCAACTGATGAAGAGTTCATCAATGCAAAACTGAAGCTGAACTGAGCTTACATGTCAACCAGGGGCTTGATTAAGTTGACACATTAACCCATACACCGACACATCATTCCACAGAGCATCCAGGAGAGTCCACACGTGTGGAGGAGAGAGAGAGGGCGCAATTCCCCATGAAGATGGTTGAAGATCAACTCTGGATCTGATTTGATCACCTCCTTCAGTCAAGGATTTGTTAGATCTAGTCAATTTGCTTCAGATCTGACTGATTTCAATCAAATCGGCTGAGAATCCACTGATTTATGATTTTGGATTTGCTCCATTATTCATCAATTTATTAATTAAAATAATCAATAATTGATTTTTGGGGCTTTCTGACCTGAGTGATGGAAAATCACTCAAAACTTAGGAAATAGTGGGTCCATGGTTTTACATGGTGCTCTTAGCTTGAAAATGAGCACCTACATGACTGAAACTGATTATTTGGCCCACTTTTATTACACAATCAATTTTTCCAATTAAACTATTAAAAAATAGCCTAAGTTTTGGAAAAAATTAATTTTAATAAAAAACACTGAAAAAACTAAAAAAATGAAAAATTGAAAAACACCTAGGGGGACTTAGACATGTTCATATGACTAAAAAATGATGTCTAGCATGTTTATACATTGACACCTAGACTCTAATAACCTCAATAGGCCTAAATGCGAAGCCGACCACCCCAACTTTGGAGGTATGGAGTGAAAAACTCAGAAATTATCAGTTGTTTATTCAACAACCAATAATAACCAAGGGAAAAAAAACCCTGGGTTGATCCTATTGACAAATAAAGTCTAAGAGATCGAGTCTTTTACAGACACTATCATGCTAGAACATTTATTACAGTTCCCCCATGGGGTATGAACATGTGATATAGTACAACAAGCACTTCCCAGAAATACTTCCAAAGGTCTTTTGCAGTACGAACAAGTTAACCCTGTTTGGTTTACCAGGCTCACTTGTTAAAAACCACTAAGTACAACTTAGGTGGTAACATTTTGGCTCCAACTGCGGGACGTGTGCTCAATCTAGTATTTAAGGAAAGGAGAGGATACGAGAACACCAGAATCTCTGGTTTATATACCCTGTAAAAACATCTCAACTTGACAAGAAAAACCTCAGTAGCACAAGTTTTATAGAAAACCAAATGAAACATTAAGTCGATTTATTTACACAACATAAATGTAACTAACTAAAAGAAGCAAAGTTTTATTACAGCTAAGTAGAAATGCAGAAAGTAAATGCTCTTTTTCAAGGAGCTTATTTTGCTACTCTAAGAATGATATAAAAGGGGTTAAGTGTAATTAGAAATCCAATGTAACCACCTAAGCATTTTATTAACATAAAATTGTTTTTCCTTGTCTTTGGTTACCAGCCAAAGTAAGGATACCTTATTCAGAAAATGCAAACCTGCATGATAATTCAGGATGGGCGGGATGGATGGGAGATCATAGGCATGTACAGTGTCATAAAAATTCTTCCCAAACTTGTATGTGCTCATGTAGGCTGCTTCTATCCATGACTGGATAGGACTGATATACCAATCAGAACGATGAGGTAGACTGACTACATCACCATACTGATCATCGGGGCTTATCAAATGATAACTTGTTGCACAAGCCCCAAGTAGCTCCAAATCATAAGGAACCTCTATATGCAAAAACGATGGCTGAGACTGATGTTCCACTCACTGCATTACATATGACTTTTCACAATACTGTTTCTCAATGTATTCATTACTGATACCCTTGTGCGGCTCTACATGGTATGATTTTGAATGATCGCGTGAAAATTCGGAATGCTCCTCTTTCATACTAAGGTTTTCCCAGGCATCCAAATCTGTGCTTCCCTCTATGAATGTATCGTAGATTGGACTTCCACAAATTTTTGAATAGACACTCCCATTGTTGGACATATCATGGATGGGATTCTCCATAATATTTTCACAAGTCGGATTATCTATGAAATTCCAATAGTCATCACTCCCATCCATGTCATATGTGGGGGACTCTTCATCCATGGCATCATGTTCCTGCCTATCCATGTCCTCCTTGTATTCATAACAATCTTCTTCAGATAAAATGTTACAAGGAAATAAACTTTCCAAACCTTCATCAACATGTGGAGAACAAGGTCTAGTGTCATCACACACCATACTGATCTTATCATAAGTTTCTTTACAGGCTTCCGTTATGATATCACGAAAAGGATCTCCACTCAAGGAGACCTTTTGGACATATTCAATGGGATCACTTGGTATGTGTTGCTCAGTGGATTTCTCTAGAGGTATTTCTGGAAAGGTATCAACATTGCAACGCACTTGAGAATACACCAAATCTTCAATGTCTTCAACTATGGTGACATGAGGAGAGTCTTCAACAATGTGTTCCATTATGGTCTCCTCCTGAAGCTCTTCAATATGATCATCTTGGATTTTCCCTTCCTCATAATATTGCTATGCATTGGGAGGTACCTCATATTCTTTCAGAAGACGCTTAATTTCTTCTTTTCTTAAATAAATACTACGATGCTTTTTTATGGGAGTATCATGAAACTCCTCTTCACTTAAATGTTCAAGAAGTGATTCCAAGTCTTCAATACTTTGTATCATGGAAAAAGGTCCATCATATGTTTCCGTGTGATACTTTGTCCCATATAGGTAGAAGGTACAGATATTTTCAAGGAAATTTTTTAAACCATTCATACTACCCCTACCGTCATGCCACTGCTCTAAAAACATCCAAAGGAAGCTTGGAAAATAATTTATACATTTATCAGGAAGGCCTTGATAGAACGAACAACTGGCCTCACCCCAAAAAGTACTAGCAAACATTTCCATCATATTGTCTTCATGAAGAATATTGAAGTCAGCAATCAACTGAAGGAAAGATTTGACATGCCAGATAGCCGAGTCACCATAATCTCCATGAAATGTCGAAAGCCAGTTATATGCATCCCCCAAACCATCACCATAGTTAGGAAAACCCCGGATTTTTGAGAAATCGATAGGTTGAAACATTAAGGTTAACTGGGCACCATATTTCTCCTTTAATTCATCCAAAATAGTATCCATTTGATAAAATGATTAAACCTTGTACTGAAAAGGTGGACCTGTCAAGTGATGAGCTTTAAAGGTTTTAACATGTCGCATGGGCTCATCTACACACAACAAAACTTCACAAGTTTATGAGATATCAGGGTTTTATCCCTTCAATGGAGTCGCCATGTGAAAAAGAAAAAAAAGCATTTATAAATTTTTCACAATTTTTTTTTTTTGCTTTTCTTTGTAAAAATAAAATTGGAAAAAAGTCAGTGGAGTCTCCAGATGAAAATTAAAAGATCTACTCTAAGAATTCATAAAACAAAGCAAAAACAAAACGGAAGAAAAAAGAAGTCGTAGTCGGGAATAAAAAGATTTATCCCCGGCAACGACGCCAAAAAGTGTTGCCACCTTTCACACACCTGGGTCACGTGGCAGAAATCTTCAAGCCACTCGGTGTGTCCTTGGAGCCAAGTCTCGAGTCAAGGCTATCACCTTGTTCTTGACTCCTCCGTTTAGGCTCAACTCCTAATGAAGCCAAGGGGGGTAGACCCTATTAAGTTGCTAAGGATAATTACTTAGTGTTGTGATGTTAAACTGAATGAGTTACTTAGGAGTTTGAGATTTAACTATAGACAATCAAAGATGGAAAGATATAAAAGATGAACACACAAAAGCATAATGCTGAGACACAATATATATATATATATAAAACAAGAAAATAACCAGTAGGCTTAGAATGGAGTCAAAAAATAGAAACAATGTACTTGCATGTGCTTGGAGTGAGTGTTTTGCGATTGCCTCTTGGTATGTTTTCAGTTAAATTTGAAGTGTGAGTTGATTAAAATTAGGCAAAGGGGGGACTTCAGATATACCCTAGAGTACTTGGAGTATGTCCAAAACTAAACCTTCACGGCTACCCGCAAGGAATATGTGGGCTGAAATGGAGTCTCTAGGGCTATTGTTCATAACGCACCCATTAGTGTGTGACAGAGATCGGCGACCTGAGGTCACTTTTCAGAAGTTCCCGCTTCCTTTGGGTATTTTGCCACCATGATTGTTCGATCTAGGTGTTGGATTTTCACCTGTTGGTTTGTTAATTTGGGGAGAGTGAGTCTTAATTATACTAGTCACTCAAGTGCTTTTGATACAGCTTGACTTACCGGACGAACCGCAGCCAAGTGCAGAGCATACACACTGGAGTCTTGTAAATTTTAGTAAGTTTTAAACTGGGTGTTCTTGTTTAAAAGAAAACCCTCCAGGAACCTCTTTTGATCCAATTCGATCTCAATCGGGGAATCGAGGAGGGGTTAATTTTATGATAGCTGAAAACAAATGATTGAAAAGAAAACAGATACACGATTCTAGTTTTCTAATTAGTCCTACCACGAATCTCTTTCCCCTTTCGGGTCAATCGGGAAGTCGTGGGGTGAGTATTAAGATTACTTTGAAATATATAGTATGAAATATGAAATTAATAATAAATTAAATTACACTACCCAAGAGATTAGATCAATGCTATTTTGAAAATAAATAAGCAAAAAGCGACGAAAAGGACACGGACGCAAATCCCCCCAGGGGGGATGGGGAATGGGCGCGAAAGAGCCTATTCCAAAAATAATTTTATTTATTATTTATTACAATATCAGCAAACTGAAATATCAAAAAGTTCTTGGTCCTTATACAGGCTGAAACCAAGATCTTACAACTTTGCAAAAATTTTAAGATTTTAGTGAAAAGGGAGACCCCTGGGGGGAATTTGAACGCTCCTGAGGCCACTTCCGGACAGCAGCTTCCTTTCTTTTCTGCCAGACCTGCTAAAAAATAGTGAGCATGTTAGAATAACATATGCCCAAAATCACTTTAAGAGTACCTTTGGATCAGCCTACCTTATCTCAAAAAAAGATGGAGTTAAAACTAGCTAAACGGGCGAAAAAGGAACCAAGGAAAGCAAGCTTTCCTTGGGATCTTGGCTTCCTGTTTGTGCAGACAATGAAATATGCATTGATTTCTGGATTTAATCTCTTTTAAAATAGAAAGGAAAACTGGTGCATGCAACCTACTGATTCTCTTTAACTTGTCATGCAAAATGGACGATTTCCTTATGCTAGATCTAGAAGACTTGATGATATTTTTCAGAATTGAGATCTAGACTATGAGCTCTGAAATATCAGATCTATGTATATTTTACTTTGATGAAATAGATCCAAATGATAACAAAGCTTTTGCACACCGTAAACAGGTAAGAAAATTGATTTTTTTATAGAAATGAGAAGAAGAGGAGAGAAGGTCGAATCGTTGCTTGAATGGAGCAAGCTGAAAGGAGGCCCTTTTGTGGAGTGTTGAGGGACAGAGTCTTGAGCTTATTGGATAGGAATGGCATCAATATAGATGCATACCTTCATCCAATCAGGAACCTGCAACTAAATAACACAAGCTTGCACACACCTCGTGAGATCTGGATATAGATGTATAAAGCAACAAAAATGAAAGATTATGCAAAAATAATCTTATTTAAGCATATAACTAAAATTTTTGAGCATACATTATATGGATAAACAAGATCAAGTAATATAACTTTCCTAGTTTACACCCTTACTTGATTCAACCGAATCCTTGAAGCCAGAGCACAAAAGCAGGACAGAATTTGGCAAGAAATTGCAGCTAGCACATCAGCAGCATAACACTGAGAATCCACACATACACATGCACTACACAATATAGCCTCCAAAGCTTCTTTATTCACAAATGATGATCAAATACAGAGTTACAATGGCAATCCCTTCAGTCGAGCTCTAACTATCTTGGAAGAGGGAGCCTCAAGCAAGATATATATAAAACACAGGCCATCTAGCCCGGGGGGCGCAATTCCTCATGGAATTAAGTGAAATCAACTGATGGAGAGTTCATCAATGCAGAACCAAAGCTGAACTGAGCCTACTTGTCAACTGGGGGCTTGATTGAGCTGACACATCAACCCATACACCGACACATCAGTCCACAGAACATCCAGGAAAGTCCACATGTGTGGAGGAGAGAGAGAGGGTGCAATTCCCCATGAAGACAATTGAAGATCAACTCTGGATCTGATTTGATCACCTCCTTCAGTCAAGGATTTTTCAGATCCAGTCAATCTGCTTCAGATTTGACTGATTTCAATCAAATCGGCTGAGAATCCACTGATTTATGATTTTGGATTTGCTCCATTATTCATCAATTTATTAATTAAAATAATTAATAATTGATTTTTGGGGCTTTCTGGCGCGAGTGATGGAAAATCACTCAAAACTTAGGAAATAGTGGGTGCATGGGTTTACATGGTGCTCTTAGCTTGAAAATGAGCACCTACATGACTGAAACCGATTATTTGGCCCACTTTTATTACAAAATCATTTTTCCAATTAAACTATTAAAAAATAGCCTAAGTTTTGGAAAAAATTAATTTTAATAAAAAACACTGAAAAAACTAAAAAACTGAAAAATTGAAAAACACCTAGGGGGACTTAGACATGTTCATATGACTCAAAAATGATGTCTATCATGTTTATACATTGACACATAGACTCTAATAACCTCAATAGGCCTAAATGCCAAGCCGACCACCCCAACTTTGGAGGTATGGAGTGAAAAACTCAGAAATTATCAGTCGTTTATTCAACAACCAATAATAACCAAGGGAAAAAACACCCTGGGCTGATCATAGTGACAAATAAAGGCTAAGAGACCGAGTCTTTTACAGACACTATCATGCTAGAACATTTATTACAATTCCCCCATGGGGTATGAACATGTGATATAATACAACAAGCACTTCCCAGAAGTACCTCCAAAGGTCTTTTGCAGTTCGAACAAGTTAACCCTGTCCGGTTCACCAGGCTCACTTGATAAAAACCACTAAGTACAACTTAGGTGGTAACATTCTGGCTCCAACTGCGGGACGTGTGCTCAGTCTGGTCTTTAAGGAAAGGAGAGGATACTAGAACACCAGAATCTCTGGTTTATATACCCTGTAAAAACATCTTAACTTGGCAAGAAAAACCTCAGTAGCACATGTTTTATAGACAACCAAATGAACCATTAAGCTGATTTATTTACACAACATAAATGTAACTAACTAAAAGAAGCAATGTTTTATTACAGCTAAGTAGAAATGCAGAAAGTAAATGCTCTTTTTCAAGGAGCTTATTTTCCTACTCTAAGCATGATGTAAAAAGGGTTAAGTGTAATCAGAAATCCAATGTAACCACCTAAGCATTTTATTTACATAATTTTTTTTTCCTTGTCTTTGGTAACCAGCCAAAGTAAGGATACCTTATTCAGAAAATGCAAACCTGCGTGATAATTCAGGATGGGCGGGATGGATGGGAGATTATAGGAATGAACAGTGTCATAAAAATTCTTCCCAAACTTGTATGTGCTCATGTAGGTTGCTTCTATCCATGACTGGATAGGACTGATATACCAATTAGAACGATGAGGTAGATTGACTACATCATCATACTGATCATTGGGGCTTATCAAATGATAACTTGTTGCACAAGCCGCAAGTAGCTCCAAATCATAAGGAACCTCTATATGCAAAAAAGATGGCTGAGACTGATGTTCCACTCACTGCATTACATATGAATTTTCACAATACTGTTTCTCAATGTCTTCATTACTGATACCCTTGTGCGGCTCTACATGGTATGATTTTGAATGATCACATGAAAATTCTGAATGCTCCTCTTTCATACTAAGGTTTTCCCAGGCATCCAAATCTGTGCTTCCCTCTATGGATGTATCGTAGATTGGAATTCCACAATTTTTTGAATAGACACTCCCATTGTCGGACATATCATGGATGGGATTCTCCATAATATTTTCACAAGTCGGATTATCTATGAAATTCCAATAGTCATCACTCCCATCCATGTCATATGTGGGGGACTCTTCATCCATGGCATCATGTTCCTGCCTATCCATGTCCTCCTTGTATTCATAACAATCTTCTTCAGATAAAATGTTACAAGGCAATAAACTTTCCAAACCCTCATCAACATGTGGAGAACAAGGTCTAGTGTCATCACACACCATACTAATCTTATCATAAGTTTCTTTACAGGCTTCCGTTATGATATCACGAAAAGGATCTCCAGTCAAGGAGATCTTTTGGACATATTCAATGGGATCACTTGGTATGTGTTGCTCAATGGATTTCTCTAGAGGGATTTCTGGAAAGGTATCAGCATTGCAACACACTTGAGAATACACCAAATCTTCAATGTCTTCAGCTATGGTGACATGAGGAGAGTCTTCAACAATGTGTTCCATTATGGGCTCCTCCTGAAGCTCTTCAATATGATCATCTTGGATTTTCCCTTCCTCATAATCTTGCTGTGAATTGGGAGGTACCTCATATTCTTTAAGAAGACGCTAAATTTCTTCTTTTCTTAAATAACTACCATGATGCTTTTTTATGGGAGTATCATGAACCTACTCTTCACTTAAATGTTCAAGAAGTGATTCCAAGTCTTCAATACTTTGTATCATGGAAAAAGGTCCATCATATGTTTCCGTGTGATAGTTTGTCCCAGATAGGTAGAAGGTACAGATATTTTCAAGGAACTTTTTTAAACCATTCATACTACCCCTACCGTCATGCCACTGCTCTAAAAAGATCCAAAGGAATCTTGGAAAAGAAGTTATACATTTATCAGGAAGGCCTTGATAGAACCAACAATCGGCCTCACCCCAAAAAGTACTAGCAAACATTTCCATCATATTGTCTTCATGAAGAATATTGAAGTCAGCAATCAACTGAAGGAAAGCTTTGACATGCTAGATAGCCGAGTCACCATAATCTCCATGAAATGTCGAAATCCAGTTATATGCATCCCCCAAACCATCACCATAGTTAGGAAAATCCGGGATGTTTGAGAAATCGATAGGTTGAAACATTAAGGTTAACTGGGCACCATATTTCTCCTTTAATTCATCCAAAATAGTATCCATTTGATAAAACGATTAAACCTTGTACTGAAAAGGTGGAGCTGTCAATTGATGAGCTTTAAAGGTTTTAACATGTCGCATGGGCTCATATACACAAAACAAAACTTCACAAGTTTATGAGATAACAGGGTTTTATCCCTTCAATGGAGTCGCCATGTGAAAAAGAAAATAAGCATTTATAAATCTTTTCACAATTTTTTTTTTTTTTTTGCTTTTCTTTGTAAAAATAAAACTAGAAAAAAGTCAGTGGAGATGTGAGATGAAAATTAAAGATCTATTCTAAGCATTCATCAAACAAAGAAAAAACAAAAAGGAAGAAAAAAGAAGTCGTACTCGGGAATAAAAATATTTATCCCTGGCAACGACGCCAAAAAGTGTTGCCGCCTTTCACACACCTGGGTCACGTGGCAGAAATCTTCAAGCCACTCGGTGTGTCCTTGGGGGAAAGTCTCGAGTCAAGGCTATCACCTTGTTCTTGACTCCTCCGTTTAGGCTCAAATCCTAACGAAGCCAAGGGGGGTAGACCCTATTAAGTTGCTAAGGATAATTACTTAGTGTTGTGATGTTAAACTGAATGAGTTACTTAGAAGTTTGAGATTTAACTATAGATAATCAAAGATGGCAAGATATAAAAGATGAATACACGAAAGCACAATGCTGAGACACAATATATATATATATATAAAACAAGAAAATAACTGTAGAAATAATAGATCAATGCTAGGTGCAATGATGCTAAAAAGAAGCACAGGAAATAGATCTTGATACTAAGAATTCTCACAAGCATACACAGGAAAATAAGAGAGAAGAAAAGAGACTGAATCACATGAATGAAGAGATGAATATTGGTGTGTATCCTTCCATTGAATAATTATGAATAATAGAGTACATAAATAGTACATCCCTCATGGGGAAGTCGAATTGTATGGAAACAACTCATAAAGCTCAAAAAGGCTGACTTACCAAAATATAGCAAACCCCCATAGGTGGATAAAGCACTTGCTAAATCTATCAAGGACCTCACGAGTTGGCAAAAGCATGAGTGAGTTGTCAAGGAGATGGAAGTAACATGCTAATCCTAGAAAATGGAGAAAAACTAATGTAGGATGGGTTGGAAACAAAAGCACCCAGTTTCCTAGTTAACTAGCTTTTATCTTATCCATAGAAAAGCAGGATAAAGCAGAAAAAGCAGAAAAAAGCAGAATCTGCTATAAGGTCCTGCATACTAATTCTAGATGAACCTAGAATCAGAAATAACTCATTCCTAGGATATAGATGGCATGCATTGACTTTAAGGTGCCACCTAATTAAGATAGTGGGTGAATAATTAATCAAATAATGATTAATTATTTTATCCTAAGTTGTGAGTGGGTTTAATATATTCCAACACCCCCTATAAGTCTGACTTTATGATGGTATGACAAAAAGTATGGATGCATATAGGGCCTAGCAACAAGGCTATGGTCACCCTTTTACAATTATTATGTCCAGAAAAGTGAGGAAGGAGGCAAAACCACATGGGGAAAATCCTCCCTCAAGATAGGACAAGGCACAAAATTTGAAATATGTCTTCAACATATCTTCATCTTCACTTTAATTAGCTGACTGAACTGCTTCTGAATGAAGGGCTTGCTGAAGAAATCATGAACTCCATGATCATGCGCTGGAGTGTAGAACCTGCAAGAAGGAAGAGGAGAGACTCCTTGTATCTCATCAACTGATGAAGTAGGAGCATTATCTGAATGCTTCTTTCTGTTGTCAAACTTTGA